>JANHFX010006353.1:43188-114679 GCA_027560015.1 Chloroceryle amazona
CCTTCCTTCCTTCCTTCCTTCCTTCCTTCCTTCCTTCCTTCCTTCCTTCCTTCCTTCCTTCCTTCCTTCCTTCCAAATCTTATGTATGCTGCTTTCCTGCTAAGACTTGGGTTTGCTCCTAAAGCTTTCTTTTTATTTATCAACCTCTACCAATTCAGCCATTCAGGTTTAATCTCTGCTTTGCTGCTTCCAGTTCTAACTTAAACAGTACATATAGCAAGGTCTTGATATAACCTGATAAGTAGTGTAATGATACAAATAAACGTTTAGACTTCCATTGCCACCAGTGTTCAGTCACAAGATGTTTCTATTTTAAACTCTCTCTTCTCTAATCGTAAACTGCAAATGGAGCTGTAATAATCTGAAACACAGAGTAGCAACCTCTGTCATATAAAAAAAGCATGTGCATTCATTTAGGAGGTCCTATAGGCAGAATATTGCATCGCCTCCCTTTAGTTACCTGCAGCCCCAGCATCTGAGAGGAGCTTGCATTAGAAAAAAACTGAGGAAACATATTTTTTAAATTATTCTTCAGAGGCATAACTTTGGTGATTAGATGCACAATATGGAGTTTATAATTTATATGTAAGTAAAATAAGTGTAGTGAATAACAGAAATAGGCACTCTATAGGGGAACTGTGTACTCTGTGTTAATGGTGCATAGAATTTTTAACCAGTCTGGTTCTTTGAACAATTTGTTCCAGCTAAGAACAGATTGAGCTGTTATTTGAATCATTCTTTAGCAGGCAGTACAATGTGAGTTTATGATGACTTTTCTTTGTGCTGTAGACGAGTTCATTTGAGGTAAAACTTAAAGTGCAGTTTATAAAGGTACTGAGCACTGCCTGTGATTCAGCAGGATTAACATGAAGACAGCTATGTGGCCTGATTATCTTGCATTTAAGCAATCAACACACGTAGTTTTCTGGCAACTTAATGGTTTATTTTCAGTTTTATATCCCAGATATATTTGACATTTAAATGTTAATCTTGCTTTGTGTATAGACTTGCCTGGATGAATATCACAATAAAAACTATTCAAGAAAATGAACATGAAGATGGTCATAGGAGTTTTCCCCCTTCTCACTGAATTGAAGTGAGACTTGGAACTGGTTTCACCAGCTTTGGGAGAGAGGAATTTGATATAGTTGTGAAACAAAGGATGTATCTGCTTTGATTATTCATGGTAAGCAATGTAATTTGGAGGTAGAAATTATCATGATAAGGGATATGTTTGGGTCCAAGGCAGCCCAAGAAAGGGCTATGGACTACACATATGACTGAAATCACTTTTGTACACAGAGGTACAGTTACTTTTATGAATTTTCTGCAGATTCCTGCAGTCTGAGATTGTTGTTATGGACTGACTTATAAGGACAAATTAAAATTTACAAGACCTAATGCAAATTCAGGGCTGTGTAACCATAAGATTTTACCTTGTCCCAGTTTAGGCTACTAGACCTTCTAATTACTTCCCCCCTCCCAAGAGGAGTAAGGGGGGGCACTACAAAGATCTCCCTGAAGCTACTGAAAACCAAAAGTAGAAGTCATAATTGCAGTTTAATGAAACCGATTTTAAACATTCCTTTTATCTCTGCTGGGATGTTTATTGTCACAGTTCAAGTTTTCTCTTTTTAGACAAAGTCAAGCCATTTGCTAACCTGTTCATGCTAAATGTCACCCTGTAAAATAAGTAGCTTTGACAAATCTGCCCCCACTCTACTACCCCAGAATGTTAAAAATATCACAGTCACATTCCTACTTCTTGAAATTAAAAAGGTGAGTCTCATTTGTCATTTCTGCTGAAAAATACAATAATGTTTCTCATAGAAACTCTGGAGAAGCTCTGGATTTCAGTTAATAACTTAAACAAAACAAAACCCCGTTGCAGAGTAGTATTCATAGAATTTCTGTGCAGTGGGCTCAGGTAGGAACCACAGCAGAGTTTCCAGATGTGTTTAAAAGCTGGGGTGAGATCACAATAGCAATCACTTGCCTACTGTGCAGCTTTCCAGAAAAAGGCTGAAGTTTCAAACAAACCCCATCTATCTGCTGATGGATGAGACAGTGCATAAGCACTGAAATGTTTCTACTACTTTTCTATGTGACAGGGTCATCAATATTTGATGAGTATTTAGGTACCTATTAGTTATGTAAAGCCATTTGGTATACACAAATGAGGACGCCCAAATCTCATGGGAATCCACTCCAGTACACCTGGTCTGAAAGTGTGTAGTAAAACCCCAAAACCTGGGGCTTACCAAAAGGAAAAGGTGGCAGCAAAGGCCACTTCTGCCCAAAACATTAACACAGGAAGAAAAGAACGTACATCTTTTGCTTATTAGCCTGGTGTTGGATTATTCAGCTAAAAACAGGGGTGAAAGACTCACCTGCCTGAACCTGGGGAGGTTCAAATCTACATCCCAGCTTCCAAGAAAACAGAAGACATGGCATGAATAGTCTAGGAGAATTCAGTCCCGTCTAGGCTATTGAAGCACTACGAAGAAACCCAGAGATTAGGGTTCATGTTTCAGGGAGAGAGACACAGAAAGAGACGGCAATCACTTGATTTTAGAGTGTCTGGAAGAAGCATTTTGTTCTGAGCCAAGGTAGTGGACCTATTTAATTTGTTCTGGTTAATGTTCCTGGTGCTGTCCAGAGAGTAACATTAGTTTATGAGTGAATAATACAATGAAGATTTCTGCACAATATGAAATTATAATGAAACAACCTTGTGGCCTCCACATAGTAGTTAAACAGTTTGTGATTTTTAATAAATTTAAGTTCACAAAACTCCTAGAAAGTAGGAAAATGGATAATTTATAGCTCCCAGTTGTAAAATGCTCACCCAGCTATTATTCAGCCTTATAAATACCCAAAACACATACACGTTCACAGAGAGCATAAAATCACGTCCAAAATCACAACAAAGCTTTAATAGGCCCATTTTTGACTTTCTGGTTTTCACCTTCTTGTTAAAGTCTATTCTTCAGTTCTCAATTTATTTTAAAGCTTAGCTTTCTTCCCTGAACATTGTATTAGCCATATAATGGATGCTATACTACCACGGCTTTATTTTGAGGCTTACAACCGAGCTGTCAGCCAATCAGTGTGCGCCCCTGTGCCCTCATTTGAAATAATCTTCAGCCTGCAGCTACTCCAGGTAGATTCTGTCAATTTAAGTATGAAAAATTATAAGATATGAGCTCTGTCTTCTGAAGTACTGATGTAAAAGGTAGCAATATTGCAGGACCCTAGGGATCATTGGATGGCTGCTTTGTACTGCAAAAGAGCTGAAAGAAATAGCTTGGCTTTTGGGAGTTTTATGTTTCTGAGGTAGAATATGAAGAACCTGATGAGGAAGTTATGGTTCAAAGGAAGGTTACAAAAATAACAGCAGCCATCCTAAACGTATCTAAAAGATTTACAAGAAGTCTGCTACAATGTGTGGGTTTTGACCTCCAGGAACACTAAATTTTATTCATCTTGTGCTGGGGAACAAAACACACTTGGTGCATTAAATCAGCTTCATTTTTGTGCTTGTGCTTATGGGATTTGGAGCAGAGGTTTAGATTATAAGGAAATAGTTGTCAAGTGTAAAGTATAATTAAAACAGTTTTGGTGCTAGAACTAAGATTTTATTTTTCCTGTGGACCAGGATTTTAGGGTGGTTTTCACTTCTTTATATAGAAAGGGTGAAGAAGGGGATATTTTTTTCTCTTTTATCTGAACAGTCAAAAATGCAACAATATGACATTTGTGTAGCATAAGCAGATAGTTTTATCATGTTCACAGTTTACTGTAGAATTGCCTGCTGTTTAGGAATAATCTTATACCTTAAAAATCTTCAGTCTCACCTTAGTACTCACTGTCAATTTAACTAGCTTCCCAGTTTTACATTGGGGAGGCTCCACACAGAGCAAAGCCGACTAAAAATTTAGGTTTCCTTGCAAAATTTCTAACCACTGTATTTTTAGATGTTCTATAACAGATCTCATCTTTCCATCTACCAAATCTATGATACTCACATAGTTATTTTGATGGGTTATATACTAAAGACATGAGAATGACTCCAGTCAAGGTCTTGGACTTCATGTTCTCTATGATACACAACCTCGGACAAGGTTTGCTCTAAGAGTTGTAGTCTTTCGAAAAAAGTAGATAGAAGTGGATGTGGTGGCAGAAATAACAATGATCATGTTGTGAATCTTGTGAATCATCATTCATCAACTGAATAATATGATCATATTGTGAATCATCACTCATCAACTGAGCACTTCTTGTAAACCACTGGTGGGTGTAGAGAGATATGATTTTTTTCTGACCCTTCTTAATAATTATCAGACACAATTACTCTACAGCAATTGCAAACTTTCTGAAGTCCCTGAGAGCTAGATTAATGTCATTTCACACCTTCAGAGAACCTATCAATTATAAGGAGGAGCCCACATGACAATCTTAGATTAAACATGTAGGGTTTAGGCAGTTGAAGGTAGGTGACACCAATCCAGTCTAGGATGTGTCTTCAATATTCCACAAAACATTGCATAATACTTTAAGCCAGTCTCTGGCCTTTGTTTACCTTCCAATAACATGATTTTCTTCCTTTTGCAGTCAGTAGAAGATACCATAGAAAGTCTTTAGGCTTTCTCTGTAGTGCAAACCAAACATATTTGTAATTGACTTGAATACAAAAAGGTGCAATACAAGCATGTGAACTAAGAACAAAAGATCTTCTACTGATTTGAACAGTAACTGGGATTTGGGAGTTTAGTTACAGTCCTTGTTTACTCACAGTTTTCCCATGTCCTTGTCAATAGGTTGCACATGACGTATTTGTGCTGAGGAAGGGACCAAAACACTGGAATGATGAAATAGTGTGGAAATGGGTCTTGCTAAACTAGGTGTCAGAAGTCTATTCTGAATATACTGAAACCAAAAGGTTGCAATTCATATTTATTTATTTATTTTCCTATTTAATTAATGCAATGATGGAACTGAGTTTGTATTGTTTGGTGGGACAGAAGGATTGTGGGCGACTGTGGAGGAAATTTATTTCCTGTAGGAACTGCAGTAGGAGAGGAAAAAGATGTGTAAGGCAAGGAGGCACAATGTAAAAGAGGAAATTTATGATAGAATCACATCTCTATTTATATCAATGTACACACAGAAAAATATTTAAAATATGTCTTTCTTAAAGCAAGAAAATAAACTTTATCTTATGTCATCAGAAAGAAATATGTGTTGCCTGGTTGTTGGGAAATCAGACAGTTGCTGTATAAGGGTTTACTCCAGCTCTACTGAATTACTAGTTTTGCCCTTGTCACTAGGAGAACAATAGACTTGGAGTCAGATGAGCAGAAACATTTTGATACCAAAAGATTGAAAGGCATTTAGGGGATTTACAAATACAAAACACTCTGTTTCACATTTAAGGCATCTGATTTCCCTTGATTTAATTAAGAATTTGCAAATACCCTTTCAATTTTTAGAAATAAATAACCTCAGGTGGAAATTAAGAACATAACCTGCTAAAACAGGTTTCAAAGTTTTAGAGGGGCTAACTTCTTAAGATGACTCAAGTGCTGCAGTAAGACCTCACTGGGCATATGCCCAAGACCACCTTCCCAGTTCACTCAGGAAGGCACTCAGCAAACTGGTATCCACCCAACACATTGCCTCAAAGCAATATAACTGAGAGTTAACTTAAGTCAAACAGCTCCCTCTCTACAAGATTTCAAGCTTTAACAGAGAAGATGAACACAAATCAACCGAGCCATCTTTAACAGTTTTCTCTTTTACTGTAGATACAATGACAATGTAGACATATGTATGTGAGCACAGGGATACAAGGAAATCACATGTTTAAAGCTCAGCATAGACCCAAAGATAAGGTACAAATAAAACATCCATCTTGTTACACCTTCATACACTGAAGCATACCTTCACTGAAAGCAGATATTTAGTCATAGAATCAGGTCTGGCACATGAGCCCATGTGAAGTGGTGTACCCATGTTCCAGGAAGCTACACTGTCCACGTTTTGGTTCAGAGTTGTTTCCACCTCTGGTCAAAACAACTGAAAAGGGGCATCTGGTCTAACTGAAAAATTAAGACCTTCTGAACTAGGTGCCTAAACTACATGTGGAAAGAGCATCTTACCATACTGGACCTCTATATTAAAAAGAAAAAGAGGTGAGAGGAAAGCAAAGTGATGCTTGTGTACCTGTTCTCTTGAGTCAACTTTAATGCAATTTATGAGTTGAATTCTAAGACTCTCTCAATTATTTAGAGGGGACATAATGTACTGAGAGAATCTTCTTGCCTAAATTATTGGTTCTAATATAGGAAGCCGAGAAACTAAAATTTAGAGAATTTAATATGTAAGTGAATGGTGGATGCTTAGTCAAAAAAAAAAAAAAGACAGAGAGGAACATATCTGCAAAAATGAGAACAGATCAGCCCTACATGCACATTAAAGACAGAAAATAAGTAATGGTTGAATCTTGTGACAAGGGAATTGAAGATGGGCATTAGGCAGTATCTTTGCAATAGGCAGAACACTGAGGGAACAACCTGCATTGTGACTCTACAGTTTTCCCAATTTCTTAACTTCCCAACAATTTATTAACTTCTTTCTTCTTCCCTTTTTCTTTCTATTTTCCTTCTATTATATGTGTAAAATCCTTGTTTTGCTTGGATATTCGAGGCCAATCATTTAAGGGGTGAATTGAGTGCCCTTTTCTAGTTATATGTTGGTTTACAGATTTATTTATTTTTTTGTGTGTGTGTATGTAGTTGATTGGAAGGCCAGAAAGACTACCATGACTTCAGGTTTTTTTGAATGCAGAGCATTTTTGATGCAGTGGAGACTGTTCGTAGCCCAAAGAACCTAAGTTATTAACCCACGTAATTATTCTGATGATCTAGTATTAAAAAATGTTTTCTTTTCCTTGGCCTTATTTGAATCCCAATATAAACCTGACTGAGGTCACTGTTCCTATTTCTCCATACCAGTAGAGGTCTATGTCCATGAAACAGGAAGTAGGACTTAAAAATAATAATTAATTCTGCATTTCTAGAATGCCTAGGGAATATATCAGTATTACTTCATCAGTAACATATAATGTTACTCTTAGAATCTCACAGGAAAATATTTTACAGAAATGATTCTGTGAAATCTTCAGTTTCTGAAGATTTGTCTCAAAGACTTTTTTTTAACATTTGTCTCAAAGACTTGTCTCTTACTCAAGTAAGACTGCTTGCAAGGCATATATACTATATCTTAGTAACTAAGCAACAAATTTTGTACCAGACTTGAACAATTATTTCCTACTGAAATTAAATAAAATTAGTCAGGTATCAAAAAGTCTTATCCTCACTTTTTAGCATTCTATTTGTTCTGTCTATGTATCTGTTTCCCACCTTACATCTAAAGCTAATATCCATGTAAGAAATTATGGAGCTATATAAACAAAATGTAGATACAAAAACAAAGTATACCCGTGGTGACATCTGAACATTTCCTATTTATCATTGCAGAATTGTAATTTCTGAAAGTTGCAAAAATAAGGAAAAATCTATGGCAAAGGTAAGACCTTTTCCTTCTAGAGCACTTCACTGTAGACCTGTAAAAACCTAACGTAATGGACTATCAGGGTCTGAGGTGATATTATCATAGAAAACTTATTAATTTTAAAGTTTTAGTAGTATACTTAAAAAAGCGAGTGAACTGAATAAAACATTTAATTTTAATGGCTTTAGAAATAGTTGGTGGTTTACAGCCATATCAATGCAAAACTTTTTTGCAACCACCTCAAATGCAAATGAAGAAGTACTTCTTGTCTTCTGCCATATTCAGTCTCTCCATGAGAGTGGAAGTACGTCCAATCTGTGACAAGTGCTTATATTCTGAGACTGACCTCAAAAGTTTTGGTTAGTTTTCATGTGAAACTAATCTCGTATCATCTCATCCACAGTGCAAGGAAAATTACTTTGATTATAGATTCCCTCTATCTGTAAAATAGCTATTTCTGAATAGCAACAGAGACCATTTCTACATATTTTATAAGCATTTCTTATACTAGTCCACAAGAGTTCATCAGCATGAAGTGAAGGGACTGTGCCTTGGACCTATGGGGATAATTCTGTTTCCTTGACTGCCAGAGCACATTTGAAAAGAAGATTCTGAGCTGAGAGATGAAAATGTTCTCAAAGTGATAGAACCCTTGAAAGCATCTTACCTAGTAAAATTACTGTCTCGGGAAAGTATCTCTCACTTTCAAGACAGGGAGCTTAAAATAAATCAGCACAAATAATTTATGGCTATAAGCAATACCAAACATGTTAAATCTCCAAATAACTGGCATTCATAGTTTCACTTCAATACCCGATGCCTTATTTTTCATCTTATCCCTATCAAAGTAGTAAACTGTTTATACATTTATTGATATTTTCAGTTATATCCCCAGGGAATGAAGTACAGGGAGAAGAAGGCTGCACAAAAGAAAAACGTATAGAACAAAGCCATGATTTCCTTCAGTCACTGCACATCCACAGGGAAGAGTAATTTCTGAAAACATGGAGATGAAGGAGTAATGGATTTCTCTGTCAAAATGATGAGTGAAAAAAAAGAAGTAATTACCATTAATGCACTTCAATTATGGCTCAACGGTTTTTTAGTTGTATGTTCCCATTTAATTTTCATTTAAAACAAAACAGTTGCCACAGACCCAGAGCTAAAAACAGAAATTCCTTTCAGCTACTGGCAAATTAGTGAGTAATGTTCTTATTATATAAGCAGAGGGAAGATTGGCTTCTTCCAGGCAAACACGGGAAGTGCTTGTTTGTTTCAGGCATTACTCCTTCTCCCCCCAAACACACAGTTGAACTTTATTTCCAATGTTATAATCAGCTAAGCATGATAATACTTTTTTTTTTTTTTTTTTTTTTTTCTGGTTCCTATTTAGCTTTCAAAGCCTTCACAGGATTTCTGTCATGGATCAGTGGCACCTTCCAGGAGGGAGTGAGGTCAGTGGACATCCTTGGTATACAGGAAGGCATGTTCTGTTAGAAAAGGGAAATGTTTTCAAATCCCTCAGATCTTAAGCTACTAAAAATAAACTAATGAGCCTTAAATTAACTTCTTTTTTTTTTTTCCACAGCTTTTCCAAGCCAAATGAAAAGTATTTATTATCTGGGAGTGACATGCAGGAAATTAGGCTTATAAATTGTGTTTAAATTATTATGGTTTCCAAATTTTAAAATTCTAATCTTAGTGTTAATCTGTTCTAGTGTGGATGTTGCAACTTCAGTGGGGTTTTTAGAATTGGCTCTCATTGCACCATATGAAATGTTTATGTTGCAGGAGTTCCAAAAGGTATGTGATGTAGGAATCCCTTTGCTGTCACTACTTATCTGCCTGAAGCAGTTTTGAACTGGTGTCCTCATTCAGTGCTACCTCTCTATATCCCTCTAATAACCACAAAGAACTTGATAAATTACATGTATATTTTAAATGCTATAGAATAAGGCTAGAATTGGGGTACCAGCAAACAAATTTTAATGTAAGAATGTGATTTTTTTTGGTGAAACTCATCCTTACTGGGACTCCACTGAAGCCAGTGGAGGTATTTCTAGAGCCTTGATGGACTGATTCACACCAGTCCCTCCGACCCACTGAAACTCTAGGCCATGTTGCAGAATGAAGGTCACATTTAGAGTAATCCTTGCATGCTTACAAGAGATGCCTTTTAGGGATGAAGGTGATTTAGCTTGATGCTGTTTGCCCCATTCACACCAAATAAAGAGAGCTTCTGGCAGAGTTTGGAGTCAATCAGCAAGCATCCCTCCAGGTGGTGCCTTGATTTGGGGCTTGCTTGTCCCAACAGGTACTTGGGTTGTCACCTTCTAGTTGCAAGGAGGATGAGAGAATAAGAACTTGAGTTATGCCATGTCAGCTGACTTCAGGGACAGAGTCTGGGCCCTTGATCATTTTGTTTAGTGCTATAAACAGCCTGAGCATAAAAGGGATTAAAGAACATCAGACTGCTTTTTCAACATGTTACCTTAGGACACATGCCATAAAACCTCTTTGGGACCATTTTGTATGTTACCTACTGAGAAAAGTCATTGCTGTTGCTGGCCCAAGCGTTCAGACCTGTGAGTTTACAAACAGGACTTGTATTAATAAGCACAGGTGGGCTGATACCTCTTGTTCACAGTTACATTTTGGGCTAGCTGTTACCAGGTTATATCTCACAAACCAGTCTGCCAGGTCAAAGGGGAGCACGAGATGTAAGCATAGGCAGAGGAAGACTCCAGAGTGATAACATCAAATCCTAGGGAAAAGTTACAAAGTGAGTTACAGGCCACTACGCCCAAAAAACTTACTGCAGCTACCTACAAGCTACAAAACTTTTTGTGCATTCAAGCAAGCATCAAAAAAAAGCAAAACTTTTGCACTTGCAGAACTTGCAGTTTCTTACAGAAATTCAGATAGGTGAGGTTGAGTATGACACCAGCAAGATGTTGGGGAGCATTTGCAAAACCCTGTAAATCTGAAGCAAATCATGGTTAATAGGAATAGTTCATGCCTTGGGCTAAGGACCCAGCCCTGCTGGAAAGCCCTTGCCTTTAAAATGCAATCATTCATGACTGAGCCCCAGTCTCATCACAGGGACGTTTAAATGAAATGACAGCAGTGTCTGCAGAACTAGGTGTACTGTCTATAAACCTTTAAAATACCTTTAACTGAAAGAATAGAATAGAATCTTTAACTCCTGAATGCCAGAACATAGTGCTGAGCCGAGACATTTGCATTGACGTGAGCTTGATAGAGTGGGTGAGACAATCCCGTTGTTTCCCTGTGAAGGCTTGTCTTTCTTTTTCCTGCCTCTCCACAGAAGATTTCCAAATTTCTTCCTCCACCTGCAGAGTTCTTGAAGGAAACTGTCAATACTTCATACTAAGTTCAAACATACCATGTTTTTATCCTAAAGTTTATTTACATTTCTTGATTACACTTGTTCTGGCTCATTTCCTTTGTTTCATTCTTGCCAGAAAACTTGCTAGAGTGCTTGTCAGTTATTAATAAATTGAGTCAAACAGTAACAAGTGTGGTTCAACAATTCTGGCAAATATTAATGAATGCCATTTTCATTGTTAGCAGAATATCTGGACCATTTTCAGATCAAACACAAATTCCATCTTTTTAACATCTGGTTTTGCTATATTCAGATTGGTGAGAAAACAAATAAAAGGCAAATGAGACTTAAAGGTAAGTCCTCAGCAAAAGATGCAGATAAACCATCACTGAATGGACTTTTAGAAGATTTGAAAAATATGAAATAATTAATAATTGAATTTTTTTTGGCTGTTGAATGATTTTTCATAACGTTGTGAATGATGAAATCAGAAAGAAACAATATAAGACATTTTTAGATTAGATTCTGTGAGAAAAGTTGGAAAAAACAAGATCATTACATAGTGAAGAAATTCTAATGATGGGCACTCCACTGCTGCTATTGGTGAATTATTCCTTTTAGTGATCTTCTTCATTAAACAATAATATCTTATTTCTGTTTTGAATGTACCCTGCATCAACTTCAAACCTTTATGTTGTTTTTAGACTTTGCTTTGAACCTCTAATTATCAGTGTGGTGTCTCACATGACTTGGAGTATACAAGCAAGACATCACTTAAACTTTGGAATTTAAAAAAGTTCTCTGAAGCATTTTTTACAATACTACAGTCTCAGTCCCAGTTTTTCTTTGAATCCTGCACAGTTCATCAACATCTATTTTGAACTGTAAGTTCATGAGAATTGGAAAGAGCAGTCAGCATCTTTACACAGGTAGTAGACAGACAGAGCAAAACCTCTTTGTTCCCATGACTACACATCTATGGATCGCTTTTGCCTTTTTGGGTTTACTTTTTACCTTCATCTGTCACAGTATGAAATAAACCTGTTTCTTTATGAAAATAATATATTAAATTAAGTAAACCAACCCCCTTTCTACCCTTTTTCTGAGACTCAAGAGGGGTTTTTTTTTAAAACTATAAAATATTAATTTCTATTTGTAAAGGTAGATTTTTCTAAGTAACAATCTCCCATCCCTAAAGAAAAGAAAGGAAAGAACATTTTTCTCTATTGGTAATTTGACTCCTTTTAGAAGCTTTTACTGGAATACTTATAACCTATTTCATCGTGTTTAGCTGTACAAAGACTCTTTTTGTTAAGTCTCCATAGCCTTCTTTTTCCCTGGAAGACATTATTCATTACTGGTACACTGTGAACACGTTGGGTCTTAATTTATTCACTGTATTCGTAGACTGTTTTCTTGTTAAGTTCACACTGTTATCCTTAGTAATAAGAAGGACACAAACCTCCTTTAAAATGTGCAGTTAGCAAGTAAACTCAGGCTAGTTCAGCTCTTCCCAAGAAGGATGTCTGGGTGTGTCTGTAGTAGTAAGTTAAATGTTGACAGGTGGGTTTCTGGACACTTAAATCTGTTGTAGTTTGTAAGAGTCTAAGAGCAATCAGAAATTTTACCTGGGCAAACTAACCTAAGAGAATAGTTTCAAAGACTATAAGTAAGATAGATGTGACAACAGTATTTAAAAGGGCAAGAGTTTTTAATCATATGGACATAAGACCATATGTCATTTGGTCTCAGGATCAGAGAATGGTACCAGTCAGTTCCTTTACCTAGATGTACTTTCAACCCCCCTGAAGGCTGAACATTTTTATTGTTTTGGCAGATTCTGAAATTCATAGACCTACTCAAGTGAGTAACTATTCTGCAGCGATTGCTAAATGTTCACAATTCCCAGAGTTATGTCAGGAATGCATTTGAACATCTGAGATTGTCTGTGCTTTGGGCCCAGTTGACATAGCCTAAGTACACATTTGAGTATCCTTTTAATGAAAAACTTCTCAAATTACATTTCTAACTTTTACAGTGTCGGCTATGCACTTAAAGACTGCTCAGTGCCTTTTTGAATAATCCTTTGAAACTTCAAGTGTTCTTAAGTAGCATTAGCTGACAGCTCCAACTGCACTTTCTAGACCTGAACCAGATGACTTATTACAGTAGTATTTAGTCACAAGAATACTTCTCTGTGAATTAGCATAGCATCTAGTTTGTGTATGTAAAGATTCCAAAGCTAACCACCATAACTGGTCTTTGATTTCATATACTCACAAGTTGTAACAAATGCTATTCTGATGGCAGTTTAACATAAGATACTCTTAGGGAGGAAAAGAAAGTCTAGTAAATATATTAAAGGGCAGGTTACTTCCTCAGATACTTTTTTCAATACATGGATTTATCTAATGAATGAGGATCTTGCAGAAATAAAAAGCAAATTTCCAGGTTTCCCTGTTCAAAGTTTGAGCATGAATGAGTTAAAGAAAATTAACTAAGGTCAGTGATAACATTCTCTGTTACCAAGTAGTAGCTCTTCTAGGGTCTTTCTCATTCTCAGCAGTATGGCTTTTGAAGCTGCTCAGGCAGTGTCTATGAAAGTTGTGACTAAAACAGGGTCATCCTTCCCAGCTAGACACCAAGTCTGATGGGAATGAATGTATCAGCATATTTTCAGGCTGGAAACATCACATTTGCATCAAAATTTTTGTGGAAAAGAGGGAAACTATTACATCCTGCCTAGCCCTATGTTAAGACACATTAAACAGTAGCTCATACTTTCTCCCGTTCTCTGCATAAATCCATTAATCTACAGAGAACTTCCAAAGATGCTGGGAAAAAAAGGTGCATCTGCAGTGCTGTAAAATAGTCCTCTTTTTCATATTTGTAAGACATTCTTATCTTCACTCATGAAGATGAGAGCCTTGAGATGACACTTGTTTATTTGTAAAACTGTCTAATGTAAGACATTCACGTCTAGGAAGATGATCTGGCTTCCTTTATTGGTTGTTGGTGAGACACCCTTTAGCAGGAGACAATAAGTGTTAACAAAGAGCTGTTGATTTCTAAATGAGAAACAGAAACCACATCCCATGCTTTGTTTTTTCCTAAGTGCCAAAGTGCTGATACATATCTGTGGATGTCTATACAAGAGATGCCTACAAAAAGGTAAGACCAGATGAATGTCACTATTTACAAAGGAATTGCAGAATCACACTGAGGCCAAAAATTGGGGTGGTTTGCGTTCTTTTTCCTCTCAAATAAACAGTGGTAGTATGCAGATTTTACACAACTTGGAATCTTGAGAATGCAATTGATCACACAATTCCATGTGATTTATTCTGAGAAGTGCTTCCAAAACAGAAGAGTTTCCTGAATACTGAAAATAGTGAAGCTTGGGTTTTAGTTATTTTATGTCACATGATTAAGTGTTTTTAGAAGAACTACACTAAAACTTTAGCATGACCTTACCCTTGAGTAGACATTGGAGAAATTAAATTAACGCAAGGAGGGGTGTGAAAAAGGAGAGAATGTCTTTCCCACTTGAAAGAAAAGCATTCTTTGGAGCTCACACATTGTTACGTGCCTGAGGAAAGAAATCTTACATAGGAATGACAATTTTGATGTGCAATAAGCAACAGAGTAAAAATGGAACTTAGAGTTAAATCTTTCACCATCATACCAGCTCCTTTTCCTTAAATAGAAAGATGTCTCTCCAGGTACATTTTTTCCTTATTTTTACAGAAACTTCAGATTTTTTTTTATTTTGTGTTAGCTGATAGGTTTGGTTCAAATTCACATCAAATTTTAAATGCTTGGGGGAATAGTGGGAAATTAAGAGAACAATAGACAAACAGGAAGACATAGCCCGTGGCATTATTTAGCCTTGTTTCTACCGGTAAATGGGTTTAAATTCCTGAATGGAAAGGGAGAAAATGTGTAGAATTTGTCAACTTCTTCTAATGCATATAAGAAAAACACCTGGTTTCAGTGTCTCAGAAATTTAAAGAAAAAAATCAGTATATAAAGATATATATAGGGTTGATGGGTTTTACCATTTTACAATAAATTCTAGAGAAATTCCTGTTTTTTTTTCCTGTAAAATCAGCTCTGTGATCTGGACTTTGCCATTAGTTCCCTGTGCTAGGGACAGATCAATCCAAAAACTAAGATACAAATGTTCAAAATCTTAGGGAAGTTTTGCTTGATGCTGTTCTCCTATCAAAATTTTACATCTATGGGACATCTTTCAAGATTACATTAAAAATAGACTGCTCTTTTTTGCCCCACTTGTGAGGTACATGCCATTGCATAGAAGGCTTTTCCTAGATATGGGTTGTCACAGAACTTGTTGTGAACAAGCCTGAGGCATTTCAGTCTATTCCAGAACTGGGGAAGTATGACCTCCTATTTTCCTTCTTTTTCTGCTTTCCCACTTCCCCCTACAAAAAATAATGAAGGAAAGCCAAGCAAACTTTCAAAACTGTAATGAATATTGTTTTCTTCTAGAAGCATTTACCAATTGAAATCTCCAATCCTCGACTAAATCAAGGAATTTCCCTTTAATCTTCCTTCATATTACACTCCAGAATCCTACACCAGTTTGCTGCCATTATTACTGAATGGAAGGTTAAAGTACCCCAAATGTTTACCAGAGTGAGTATGTTCCACATATACATATTCACTAAATGTTATATTGCCCGGTTAGAGACTGGTAATATTTTTTTTTCCCCACATTTACTTTCAGTCATACCAATAATCAGTTAGATCCATAGAATACTAAAAGCCCAGTTACTGTAGTGGAAACATAGAAACAGAACACTGAACAGGTATTCTTGGAGAGGAAAAAGCATAACAAATATTTAGATAAAAGTTTATGTCCACTGAGGATATGAAAGGAACAGAATAAACTACTTTCCTTTCCTTCCAGCTGGCCAAGAGGATCTTTTTGTAAATGGGTAATTTCTCCTCTGTGTTCTAGTATTCCCTTTGTTTATCTTTTCTCACCTGATCATGTCTTCCTGGTTAAGTTAAATGAAGAGAGATGTTCATACTTCTTTTGGGTTTATACTCCTACCTGGATTTATTACAATGGCACTGTAAGTAAATACAAAGACTTTGGAATTAGATAGAAATTATAAATATAAGCCAGAAAAATAAAATTGAAATGTGGTGCTTTAACTTGTCAAAATAATCATCACTGAACTGCTGCAGAAGGTAACTCTTTAATTGCACTGATTAATGCACTGAGCTCATGCTGCACTTCTATGCATGCTCTTGAATACAATGCCATTTCATAGAATTGCCAAAAGTTCCACCCATTTTGTTCCCCTGTGTGTATTCTGTCCAAACCCTGATAGACATCTGTCTTAGACAATGTTGTCAACACAGTACACAAATACTACTGGTGTGTCTCATCAGCATGTATTATTCATTATAAAGAATTTAGATTATAGAATTGCCTGGAAGATATGTTTTGTAAGGTAACGCTTTGTTTTGCAACTTATCCAGATGGTTACTGTAAATTGCAGTATGTGAGCTGAATGGACAGGATGTCCAGCTCCCTCATCTTGTTTTCTCATTCTGTAGCAATAGGTGCTTATCCTACCCAAGGAAATAAATATGAACTAAGTTCTATAAGAAAAGCAAAAAGAAAAAGAGATATTTCCTCTTTCAGAAAAACAAAACAAAATGAAACAAGAAAACAAAAAAAATCCAACAACACAAAAAAAACCAACCCCCAACAAAACAACAAAAAAACAACAAACAAAACCAAAACCACAATCCAAACCAGCCCAAAACCATAGCACTTATACACTTAGAAAGTGTTTGAGTGGATTTGGACCTTGTGTGGTAGCAGAAAAGACTGGAAAAAAATTAAGTATTAAAGCAGTCTCATTTTCTGCTGTTTAAAACTCCGCATAAGGGCATTAAGGTCATTATTCTCACACTTTCTGAATTAGGCACCTGTAAAGTTTCGTTAATAGAAATATTACTTTGAATTTTGATTGGAAGAAAGTCCTTTGTTATAATTGCATGAAAAGGTAGTATTTTATTAATTGTCAGCTTGGTGTAAAGTATAAGAATGAAACTCGTGAGCTCTAAGTGCATTTCTATTTTCTTTCCCAGGAGGCATGAACCCCTTTTTAGCAATGAACATTCTTTACATTCTGCCATTTACCTTTAAGTGGAGCCAGGGGTAGTGGTGGGTGCACAGATTTTCCTCTTGGCTGTCTAAAGACTCAGACATGTTCTAGGACCTCTTTGGAAGAGACAGTTTTCCTGCTATATATATCTTCTATCTGTAGGAAGAAATTAAGGTCAAGATCAAATGACACAAAACTTGTCTTCCAGCAGCTTTTTCCACAGTGAGCTCTCCAGAGCTTGTTTGTGGAGTAATTTTCTCTTGTTCTCAAATCTCCTGGTTCTGTTTTAAACAAGACAGTACCCTAGCTTTCTCCCTTGCCTTTGTGACTTGTATTTCTACCATAAATATATGTCAGCTTATACCCCTGTGGTTCAGCCTGCAGTCTCTTTTCTCTTAAGAGGCATTCATCATTACTGCAAGGATATAAAAAAAATATTCTCTTCAGGTCACAGTTATATTTTGATATATGATGGTCTAGCATTTCCGGTTATCTCAAATGTGCCACCTAGGCACATTTAGGCACAATCTGAGTCAGTGTTGCACACTTAGAAATAGTGAAACAGACTTATTTTTAAATACATGACTTTATTACTGATTTCGAAAGATAAATACTGCTCTACCATTCTGAAAATCTCGGCTCAGATGAAGGCAAAGACATTAAAAAGGATGCTCATGTTGTACAAAGATTCAAGATTTAATTTCTCTTATTTCTTCCTCTCTGCTGAAGAAATTTGTGTTATTCTCTGTACATTTTTCCCCAAACAAAATGCTTCAGAACTTCCTTCTACAAAAAAACAGACAGTGTCAACCCACAGCCCAGCATGTAAGCAACCCAACAATAATAAGCTAAAGTGTGCATGTGATGGAGCAAAACTGCTGATAAGAAAAATATTTTCAGTGACTAGTTTGAAATGAACCACTCAATACTGTTTCTATTGAAGTCAGTATTGACACACTTATTATAAAATAAATTAATAAATAAATAAATAAAGTAGTGGTTTGATTACAATGAAGAAACAAAAAGCCAAGCTTAAAAGGCTCTTTGTTTCTAGGAGAGAAACCACAATGGCCTTTCTGGAAGTTAACAGCTGGAAGCTAAATGTTGCTAAATTCAAATGAAGAGCACTTTCCTATCAGCGAGGATGGGTAGAAACCGGGACAGACTACCAGGGGAAGAATTACATTCTTTAACTTTTGAAGATTTTAGCTTGAGCTTGGATAATATTCTTAATGCTGTGATTTAGCTAGGAGAGCTAACTTGTGGCCAAGCTTGTGGTTAAAGTGCTCTTAAACTTATTACATGATGCTGAGGTATCTTGTGGTTTAGGGGAGGATGAGATAGAAGGTCTGTGGATTCCTCTGATTCAGACAAGGTTCGCTCTTGTTCCTGCATCTGTGGAAAGAAGTAAATGGTCCATTCCTTCTTTCTGTTGTTCAGTTCTAGGCTGTTTTATACAGGTGATTAGACCAGGATAGATAAAGGTACCTTTTGACATTCATGCCTATGATTCAGTAAAGTGGAGATAAGACTATATATAGTAATTACTGCAGTAATACTTCAGTAATGCTCTTTTAACCACTTTGCAGGCCTTTCTGTGTGTATCGTGCTATTGAATGTATGGTAGGAATTTTCTTCATTGGCCCACCAAATGCATGGCACAGCTCTTAGTTAAGGACACATGCTGATGTTAAGTCATTAGTGAGTTTCTATGTGCTGGTGAGTGAGGCACATGGAAAACAGTGGAGGTCGCCCAGAAGGTGAGGCTTACTATATATTTTACATGCCCATGCATCATCTGGGACCAGTTCTGCTCAACATATTCATCAATGACCTGGATGAGGGCAGAGAATGCACTGTCAGCAAGTTTGCTGATGACACCAAGCTGGGTGGAGTGGCTGACACACCAGCAGGCTGTGCTACCATTCAGCGAGACTTGGACAGGCTGGAGGGCTGGGTGGGAAGAAATGTGATGAAATTCAACAAGGGCAAGTGTAGACTGTTGCATCTAGGAAAGAACAAACCCAGGTATCAGTATAGGTTTGTGACTGATCTGTTGGAAGGCAGAGAAGGGGAAAAGGATCTGGGGGTCCTAGTTGATTGGAGGCTGAGCATGAGCCAGCACTGTGCTCTTGTGGCCAAGAGGGCCAATGCCATTCTGGGGTGTATTAGAAGGGGGGTGGCCAGTAGGTCTAGAGAGGTTCTCCTGCCCCTCTATTTTGCCTTGGTAAGGCTGCATTTGGAGTACTCTGTCCGCTTCTGAGCCCCCCTGTTCAACAGGGACATAGAATTGCTTGAGGGAGTCCAGCACAGAGCCACAAAGATGATTAAGGGAGTGGAGTATCTCTCTTCTGAGGAAAGACTGAGGGAGCTGGGGCTCTTAAGCTTGGAGAAAAAGAGGCTGAGGGGTGACCTCATCAATGTTTATAAATACATAAAGGGTGAGTACCGGGAGGATGGAGCCAGGCTCTTCTCGGTGATGCCTGATGACAGGACAAGGGGCAATGAGTGGAAGCTGAGGCACAGGAGGTTCCATGTAAACACGAGGAGGAACTTTTTCACTGTGTGACAGACACTAGAACAGGCTGCCCAAGGGGATTACATTTTTCAGTAAGATCTATTATAAGGTATTGTATGTGTTTAGATATTATATACTGGTAAATGGCTAAATCTTAGTTTCTAAATCAACAGAAATATCTCACACTGCAAAAACTATTTTTTTTTTTTTTGCCAATATTAAATGAATGATGAATGTGAACTAGAAAGAATTTCCAAAATTTCTCTAAATTTAACTAAGTTTTAATTTGAGTTTCCCTCTCTGGGAGACACAGGGGAAGAACGTTTTCTTAGAAAACAGGAAAAGTAGATTAAGTAGTGTCTTTTTAAGAAAGGATTTGATCCCTTATCTTCTGTCCTGTTAAAGGCTGGTTTAACTACACAGGCTAGTGGTTATGAAGGTAAGTTTCCCTCATTCAATCTTTGTTAGAATCCTTATTCATATAGCTGGATATTTTTTTTGACAAGACAGGAATGGATTCTTGGCAGGAATCTGAACAGGCACTGGCCAGTTTTTAGGAAGCCATCCAGGCTGTGGAGTCATTATTACCTCTTTGATGCCTGGCACAATAGCATTTTGCATTTCCATGCAAAAAGTAGCATGTCCAACAAAGGGAATTGAAACCTGTAGTTTGCAGGGTGGAAGGATGTCACACAACCTGGTGAATGCTCTAACCACTCACGATGAAAGACAGATCAGCAGACTCAGAAATCCAGACCCTTCTCTTGAATTTTTTTGGGGTATAGTTTAATAAATGTGAATGAAACATTTTATTTTACATGAAGTAATATGGATTTAGTGTTTCCTTTTAGTAATGAGAAATTAAAAAGGCTTTTTGGTTTAATCTGAATTGTTTAGGTTTTCTTCGAATTAATTGAAAACATATAATTTGAGTTTTTTTCCATGGATGGATTCACCTTAATGCATATTGCTGAGAGACTTGACAATTTAGTTGCCTAATTCCTCTTTAATATATCTGACATAAAAATTAAACAAAAAGCCTAAAATCTTCTTAGTGAGAAGTTTCCTGTGTGTTCAGTGTGATTAAAGAGAAAATTACTTGTTTTGAAAACCTCCAGAGAGTCTATCTGCACAAACATATCACAACAGTTTAAATCTTATATGTCCAATGTGATGATGATGACATGAAACCAGTAACAGTGCTTTGTGTTTGATCACAAGAATTTTATTGCTGCAGAAGAGAACTAAGAAATACCCTTCACCTAGTTGGGTAAGGACAGTATGAGTGGTTTTGACTCAGTTGTTCTTAGTTATGGAGGTTCAGAACAGGTATTCTTCTTGGTTAATATAAAAAAGGGAAAACTTTATCACTACTTTCCTCTAAGAGAAAACAATTTTCCAGATGTCCATTACAGAAATCATCAAATGTTCCACTTGTTTTTCTTAGGTGTTTTGGGAAAAAAAAAAAAAAAAATTATTTCAAGAACTATGCTCGAAATATGTTGTAACAAAACAATTTCAGTATGAAGAATCTGTTCCAGGTTGCACTCAGACCATCTGGTTTGAACAGACTACATGACTTGCTTTGTTATTAACAAGTGCAGGCTTTGGATAGGAGTTCTCAATACCCAGTGTAACTTGGATAATTAAGCATATTAATAAATCTTTTAATGACTAATGAGTGATTTACATATTAAGCTTATAAACCCTTACATTTAGATGATGAATGAACATCAGATTTAGTATTAAATAAAATGACAACACTCACTTCAATTTCACTTGGGTCCTACTCTGTTAGATGATAAGGAGAGGAGATAGACTAGGAGAAGGACAAAAATGTTGGATTTATTAGTTACAGTTTTTTTTAATTTAAAAATGCAGAACCTCTTTCTCACTCGTCTACCATTCTTTCTAAACACAACAGCCAAGTATACTTATTAGGACAGCAAGTAATGCATACACGATGTCAAAAGTCCATAGAATTCACTGCAAAGAATCACACTGATCCACAAGAACACTGGACTAGATTCAAAATCCTTAAGGTAAAGTATTATTAACCAAGTAGGAATCAGAATATGTTTGTTTTGATGGGGAAAGGAAAGGAGAAAAGAAAGGGAAAAGGTGGTTGTTGTACAGGATTCATTGAGACTGTTTTTCTTTTACAAATAACTCCACACAATAGAAACACTTCATGAAGCACTAGAGTATTTCAGTATCTGCTGACATTCAAATAGAGGAATAGAAGAAGGCTCCTGCATGCATGATTCCTGCTGGCCTTTTAAAGCTTCAGCACACAGGAAGATATAAATGTTTCAGTAAATGCGAGGATCAGAGTAGAGAAAATCAACAAATCAAAGAGACACCATATGGGCAAAGACACTCTTTTGTGTAAAGTTGTGTCATGGAGAGATATTTTAATGTGCAAGGAGGTGTTGAATGCTGTGCTTGAGGCAACAATGTGATACAGAAGCTGTTTCTATTTATATGGAACTATTTCAGTGCCTCCAGGACTGGAATAGTCATTCTGGGTTACAAAGGGCTGCTGACCCGGAAACGTATGAAAGACGTTTCTGTTTGGAGAGTCCTTTGGAGAGGTTGCTCAAATTAGTTGATATCTTTCTGAAACAAGCAGCAGTTGTGTGTGCAAGTTGGAAGAAAATAGCATGTTTCAATCAATGCTTACTTTCTCATGGGAAGAAAGTGTGTGAACAGATCAAAAAGCCTTTGCATCAGGGCAAACGAAAGCTGACGGTCAGGTGGCTCCCCTTCTTACAAAAGGAACAAGTTGAGTAAGGTAATTACTGTTTAATATTTCCAACAGGATGTTTGAAGGGAGCATTTAATTATCCTGCCAACATCTTTTCAAATAAACATGAGGCATTTAGAACATTTTTGGGGGTTACAGGTTTAAAAGGAATACCAAGCATTCTGGAGCACTAAACCTTTTAGATCTTCTCTGTAATGTGGCATAGTAACATGTTTCTATTGACATTTTGCCTTTTACATTAAATGATGCCTGCCCTAGAGAACACAGCACCAACGTACCCTGCTAAAGTAGCCTGCCTCCTCTTTCACCTACCTAAATCCTGTCTTGAAGCCTTGATGAGGAAGCAATATTTTCAGTAGAACACACCATATATCAAATAGCCAAATGCATCTTTGTTAGTTTGTTTTCTGTTAATCACCTTTTGGAAAAGGTTAATACTTTTCTCCTTTACACCTGTAGTCACACACACAAATATACACATGTGAAGAGGTTTTATTTGCTTTATTATTAAAAAAAAAAAAAAGAAAAAAAAAGAAAAAAAAGAAAATGTAGTGAAATCTATTACTGACATTGGTCTATCTGCCCATATCTTTCATGCTTTGTTTTTTGTTTTTCATAAAGCCTCTTTCTATTACCTTAACTGTAAAATCTTCAGGGCTCAGAAGCTTGCCCAACAAGGGAAGTGTTACACAAACTAGTCAGTCTTTCCCACTTAAATCAGCTGAATTATTCTACAGAAGGTCTCTCATGAAACAATAGGATCTTAAAGCTAAAATGCAGATATCAGTCACCATTTCGTGAACACACTGTGAGTGAACGAGCTCTGCAAGATATTGTTTAGAAAAGAGTTGTGAGTCTAACGGCTAAAAACAAAAGGAGGCATACAGAAAAAGGGTGTGAAGTTAGACTTTGTGAGTAGGCACTGAGGAAAGCTGGCTGGGAGATGCTTGGAAAAGATTGCTAACTCTTTCCAAGGAGTGGGGAATAATGACTGAGAATATTATCTGCTGGGGGTTGATTATCTTTTTGTAAGTGAAAACAAAATAAATATTTCTCTTAGAACTTTAACTCCTTTTTATAACTGCAGCAAGTATCAGACCTCTGTTTTTTTTTTCCTGACTGCATAGACCAAATAAATTAACATCTTAGTTACTGTTAAAAGGATTTAGGAAGAACAGGCTCTAATGGTAAAAATCAATATATCAAAACTTAGTGTGATCCTCCCTCACCCCCAGTACTCTAAGTATGAACTCATTTAGGGCTAGACTTAGTAATTAGTAATTTACATAAAAACTAATTTTTAAAAAATAGAAGCTGTCAGGATTATTGTGTCATTCATCATAGACATCACTTTGGACTCTGATTTGCCAGGTCTTTTCATGGGTGATAAATTACTTTACATAGTAAATTCCTCCTCCAGGAATTAAGTAAGGACAAAATTTGAGAGGATGGTTAATCTTAATGGGAGAGAGAAAAAAGGAGTAAGAAGAGCAGAACAGTGAAGACCAGAGAAAGACTTGGAAACTATACACTTCTAGTGTCTTCTGCTATTGTAATGCCTTCTCAGTATGTAAGGAAAATAAACATAGTGATATATATGGTAGTGCCTGAGTACACCCTTTCTGAGATGTCTGTCAGTCAGGTACGTATTAAGGATCTTTATTCTAATAGCTGAATAGCCTCAAAGTATCTTATGTTTCTTCATTACACTTCCATAAACAATAGATGAGAAAAATGAAGGACAACCAGGAAAAAAAAAATAATGGAACCTCAGGAACAATGGAGACCTCTGTAAGATTGCATGGCTTAGACATGAGCTCAAATATGGGCACTCAATTAAATGTTCCTCTAAATTTTGAATATTTTTGCCTGGATTTGTGTTTTAAGATATTACTGGTGGTGTTCTATGAGTTTTCTGTATAGTTCTGCAACAAGGAGGGTTATTCATTTATTATATTGTTCAGTCTTGCATATCCCCATAATATTAGTTTTACTCATCTCTCTCAAACTTTAAAATTAGTTTTATGCTCATCTACTCATCTGTTAACCTCTTTAGGATGAGTGATATATGATGTTGTTTATTGTGGAAAGTTATTGTAGGATTTATATTAATTTCAAATTAATACAAGTAAAAGGGGATTATTATTAATGAAGTGGATTTGTAGTCCTTTTAAGGCAAGAATTCAGATGTGCAACGTCTTTGAAAAATCCCATTGTGCATGGGTTAATAAGAACCATAGCATTGAAATCATATGCATTTTTTCCATTTGAAAAGGGTATTTCTAACACCGTTTTAACTCTTTTACTGCTGAGATAGCATACAATGCTGAAACATTGGACATACTCTGTAATTCTGTTGTTGTTGTGTTCCTTGAATGTGGCATGTGGTTTGAGTTTTAACGTTTATTTCCTTTTGGTCTAATGAGCCCCTGAAAGTAATTAAGCAGAACAAAGACAGGTTAAGCCAATGACATTTTATCAGAGGAAACACTATCAAATCTAGTGCCTGAAAAGCTTTTTGTAGGTTCTCAAGATTTCTCACAATAAAATACATTCATATGACTAGAGTACTAATTAGAAACTTAAGTCATCAAATGTTTGTCAGAGTTAAGACAAAATGCAAGCAATGATCAGAAAAAAATGTTCTTACCTATTGTACTGCATTCTTTTTTATGTCTGCACTCCATTTTAACTGCCTGCTTTTGTTTTTATGCTGAAACCAATGTCCCTCTTTCATTCATGGGGAAATTCTATGGAAAATAATGGATTAAGCTTACTCAGGATACTTTAGCATTTGATACAGACTCCACAGATTAAAATGAGATCACAATCAATTTACATTTTGTGAAGTTGTAGTGATATGATGGGCAGACAACAACTGTTTGAGTAAGTCACCTTGCAGAGTGCTATCTATGCTACATACATCTTGGTACGGAAGTGTTTACTGGAGTTGAATGGGATATTACTAAAATGATGTGCAACAGTACACTTATTTTTGTTTTATACAGAGGACTTGATTCATCATCAGAGACTCACTGTGCAAGGCACTTCACATGCCTCTGTTAGTAGTAAGATTTTGGCTCAAAAGAAGAGCTCCAGATAGGCTGCAGAAGTGAAGGAAAGTTTAGTGGCATTGACGAGGACAATAAGCAATCCCCTTGACAACCAGCTGTCTACCCCTTGGGTGTTTTGAACTTGTGTTTGTGTCCTAGAATTATGCTCATTATGTTACTGTTGTTCTTTATTAAGTTTATAGTAAAACTTCCTGTGCCCTAACACACAGAGCTGATCTGAGAACAGTAGGCAGTGAGTAAACTAGATAAACAAATGGCTGACATTTCAAACATTTTTTTTTCCCCTTTATGTCACCTTTAAAGTGAACTTTAAAGTGAATAAAGAAGTGAGCTTCAGAAACTGTGATCATAATAACCTCTTTGGTGCCTTTTAGTGTGCTGTGAAGCTAAGTATTGGCTGTCCGAATTTGGAAACTGCACTCTTCAGATCTCTGCCTGAGAGAAAGGTGTACAGCTGTACTGTTCTTGAGCTTGCTGGAGCCCACCATGCTGTTGTTGAGAGAATGGGAACAATGTTAATCTCATTTATCTTTGCCATCTAAAACATAGATATTTGGTTTAAGAGGTCATTTAGAAGTTTTCAGTAGAGAAAGACAGATACCTCCAGTGGAAGCTTCACCCTATTCTAAAATAGACATCTAAAAGGCAAAGGCTTAAAATGTCATTTAGAGGTCACTTTCTCTCTCTAATACTTGTTTAACATTTTTTTTCATAAATTTCAATTTCATCTGGCAATGATAAAACTTAACTCTTTCATATCATGTATCACTCATACACAGTAACATAGCTTTTACAATTTGTTTTTCTTGAATTATCCTTTAATGATTTTATCTTATTTTTTAATAACTAGAGTAATTTGCATAAAATAAAATAAAAATATAGCAAGTAAGCCACATAAGTAACAACCAGTAAGGACAGGCTCTTGTAAAATACCAAGTAGAATATTTGCCAAGGACATGAATATCAAGATAAAATTACTTTCACACTATTTTAACCTCATTATATGCACCTTGGTTAATCATACTAGATTTGCTTTTTTATTTTACTATAGAAAAATTATCTGAAACAAAAGAGAAACAAACCACTGTAGAGCTCCTCAGCTACAATTTGTGTTTATTTTTTTCTTATAAAGACATACATAAAATCTCTAAACTTTTATCCTAATTAAAAATAAACTCGAAAATTTCATCTAAAAGTAAATCCCTTACCTCTAAATATAGTAAAGTAAATATTCTTTCTTGATTCTTGTTTCTAATTTGAGGACGAAAGTTTGAGGAGTATTGTTTCTTTAATTTAAAATCCTCCAGACATGAAAGAATTAATAAATCTATTGCCCTTTCCTAATGTCAAACATAAACTTGACTATATGATCATAACCAATAAAATGTATAGCCCTTAGCTGAATTCCCTCCTTCACACAAATATATGTGATAGATTCCCTATATAGGGTTTTTGCACAAATTTAGCAAGACATTTGTTTTTCATCAGCGTTTTTCTCTGAACTACTGCATGCATATAAATGTTGACGGTAACATGCTAATAATGAAATCTCTGTGCTTCTGTAACAAACCTGTCATAATGCATTAACCTATAGTTTTATTATATATACTAATTTTCAAGCTGTAATTCTTTCCCTTCCTACGTGTATTCTTTTAGCAGCTACATCTCTGGGTACAGAAAAATAAGCCTGTAGGAAATGTTGCCTCTGGGACAGATGAAATCTTATAAAGGAAACAAAAAAAGAGAAATCTTAAACCAATGGTGACTTGATAAAATGTTGTCAAGTGACTGTTAGTAGTTGGACAAGACAGTTTGATCATAGAAGTGTGCCGAGGACATCCGTATAAAGCATTTGGAGATAAAAGTCAAAAGTTTGTAACTAGGAGACTTAAAACAAACTAACTACATTTTATTTTTTCTTGTGACACTCTAAGCATCGATTAGCAATTTACAAACAATAAAAGGCAATCATTAATTTATGCAACATGTAAGCAGCCTGAACAACTTACAGGCATAAATTACAGTTGGAGTCCAGACTCCATTCTTCAGAAAAAAATCAGTAATAGGTGAGGATTATTAGTGAACCTAAGATTTTGGCAAGGTTGGAAGCCATAAAGATTATGCAAGAAACTAAAAGCTACTTTCTAAGTATTGGAGAGCAGAAGAAGGTTTTGTAGGCAAATTATTCAGTAATAGGTGTTGGAGAAGTTTCTGTATCTTTCTCTGAGGCAATTAGTTATGTCACTGTCATCTGAAGCATGAATCAGGATAACCAAGATGAAACATTAGTCTACCAGAAGAGAGTGATTCTCTTGTGACGTTTCTATAGAGTACAGTAGTGTTCTACCAAAGCTGGCAAGCCTGTGGTACAATTTCTAGCCTGTTGCTCAAGTTGTGCTTTCATGAACAGGGAACAGCAAACACATTCTCGTTTGCAATTACACCCATGAACTCAGAAATTGTGGATGAAATATTGGCCTGGACATGCTGAAGTCAATGGGATAACATTCATTGTCTCTAGTGAAGCTTGGATGTCACATGTGGTATTAATGATTGTTTATACCTGCTAGTGTGGATACACATGGATATGCAAAACAGGCTTGCACAATAGCTATCTCCGCACTAAAAAATCTGTAAAGTTTCATGCTTATATTCCTTTTCCCTACAGAAATAAAATTCCCTTCAGATAGCTCATAGGAGTTTATTCAGACTTTACGCTCCATTCCACTTGTAATAGAAGACAAATTGTCCAAATATCTCCTGATCACATTCCACATACTTCTGTCAGTGGGAAAAGTAGGATTTAACAGAGGGCCTGGATACTGAGGGTGGTCAAACCTGCCACTTCCAGGATTCACAGATGATGGAAAAGAATCCCCTGCTAGTCCTCCAGGGTAACCTTCCATCTGAGTCGTCAGGTTATCACATATCCATCTGTAAACAAAGGATAGCAGGTTCCCTGGGCAGTGTCAGGATCACACTCAGTGTGACACTGTGTTTGGATGTTCAAAGAATCCCCCTCTCCTTGCTTTCTTTTCCAGGCTTAATAAAGGAACTGCTAAAACCTATGTAGCCTGATAAGGTGACAAGACAGTCTTTTAGTGTTATTGATTGTATACAAGAAGTGGAATGATTAATTATTTCCTATAATGCACCCCGAGTGGGTTTCATCTTTTTGAGAGATGTTTTTGAAATTTCTTATATGAATTCCATTCTTAAACTTCTTGCTGGAAAGAAAAGGGTCTTCATTAGGCCAAAGGGCTGAGGTAAGACAAATGTCTTCTACCTGATAACAGAAGGGAGAGAACTTGCAGAGTACATGATCTGAGAGGAATGAAGATGTATAGCATATAGAATAAACTGTGGATTGCTATCATGAGAATGCTGTCAAAATGAACCAAGGGAACAAATTGTGTGCCTCTGAAGGTACTCCATGTGTAATAAACTTCAGCCTTTCTCCGCCTTCCTTTATTTGGGGTGTCACCAGCTAGCTGGCTGATAATTTTTTTCTCACTACGGTTAAAAAACAATTTTATTACTCAGTAAAAGAAGTTCCACTAACAGGCCACAAACATTAGTATCAACTGTATACAGTCATGTGCAATACATAGGGTATTGTGCATAACTACTTTTCCTATATCTGATCCTATATTTGTCATATTCAATCTTAGCAAAATGGCTTAAAAAATGTAATCTGTTATGGGAACTTTCCTCATGAGGTTCCTGAGGAATAGTATCTTTTATATGTATTCTTCAGAAAATAAACTGTTTAAGCCTAGAAGTTAAACAACAGGTCTTCCAATAAAGCAATTGTGAAAAGCATCCAAAAATAGTGACATTTTCACAGAATTATTCTGTGGGCCTCAACTACGATCCAAAGATTGCTGCTAGTTTGACTGTTGTGAAAAGCATCTGATATCAATGGATAATCCAACGGAGCTACATGTAACTCTACAGTTTAAGTTTAAATAAATGTGTAAGGCATTAGATCTCGAAAAAGTGTTTGCTTGCTTTGGTGTAGGTGATCTTTGGACAGAATTTTGCAAGGGGTGAGACTGGTTTCTTTCAAAGAACCACGCTCTTGCTGTTACTGCCTCACTCATTTGAAACTGTCTAGCATGACTGAAAATCCCTGAGGTACAGAGAGGCTAAATATGAGCTTCAAGGAAAGACAGCTACATGTTTTCCTGTCCCTGGCTGTTGCTATGACTTTAGATATTGCAAGATATTCTTTAATTATTCACTGTTTGACATAATGTTTGAGGAGCTTTTGATAGGTTTGGGAGAGAGCAGCAGGACAGACTGAAAAGTTGTTGAGAAGCTCAAAATGCAGCTAGGAACCCAGGCAACATGGAAAGTGGCAGATGGATTCAACCTGAGCTATTTACTGAGCTCAGGCTTGCTGAACGGGTCTCAGAAACATTCTTACGAAAGGAACTATAATACACAGTTTTTTTCCTAAAAGGAAACATTGGAATGTCAAATCTTATTTTCACTAAGATCTTCTTACTCTTCTTTCTATGTAAATGAACAGGCTGTTTTTCCCTGACAAAGTAGTACAAGGTAGTCTTGATGTAAGTGTAAATCAGGTCGGGACATCTTTACACAGAAAGAAAGATGCTCTCTGTTACATGCAAAGGTATTTTTAGGAAAGCTTTTGATGATTTGTGCTCACAAATACATTTAAGTTGTTCTAATTATTGCTTAGTCTAATTTCACTGCATGCTAAAAGCTTCATTTAAATATTATTCTTGTTGCTCAGATGTCAGTGAGGTTATCTGGGACCTTCAGGGTCTTGATCAGAGTTTGCTGATGAAAGCCTGACCCTATTGTCTAAATCTGTCACCCTTCTGACTTTACCACCTTAATGGAAGGTGACAGCAATAGTTTGTCCATGATGAGATTGCTTGGTGGTTTCTTTGTCAAACTTGTTTTTATTGACCCACTTCATGTGAGGTACTGTCTTTCATTTACAGGTCAGCCCAAGGTATTGTATACCACTGAATATATCATGACAGAAGAAAATAAACACTTAGGGAGGAGGAAGTTCTCAGAACTGATACCTTTCACATCCCAGATGAAAACCCAGGCTTTTTGTACTCCTATTAAACATTGGAAGTGTGGAATGAGGGTATGAGCACCGATCTGTGGGCAGACCCACAACCCACCCTTCCAGGAATGCTTTCTCATTGTATACCACTCTCATGATACAACTCAGACTAATGTACCCATAGACCCAGTTCTGTCTGAAATGGATCATGACATTATCAAAATATATGATGTTTGGTAATTTTTCTATTGTTTTTAGGTTTCTATGTTACTTATGTGTTTCTTTAGTTTTGAGGTTTGTGTATTCACAGTATGAATTCTTCACTGTTTAGAAGCATGGGACTCCGGCTTATGAAGCAGGAAGATTCAAGGTTTGTTGATTTACTGATTAAAAATGCAGGCTGTTTGTTCTGGACATTACAGTATGCCTTTCATAATACAAAATTAAAGCCATAAAAAATATAAAGTTTTCCTTGTACTGATCCTTGATGGTGGATGAAAAGTCAGATAATCATATGGCTGGAGCTCTGGACTGAAAACTGCATTGAGTCACTATGAACTTCCATTTTATAGAAAAAGAAATCTCAGATCTCTTGATAATCCTGCAGACATACTTCACGTTTATTTATATGTCTCAAAGGAGGGATCTAGTAATTACTGAAGTACAATTTATATTAAATAAATTATAGACATAATCTAAGGGATCACTTAGGACTTGAAGACATTTAAGGAAACTACAAGAAGAGATACCCTCTCCAGCACCCCCTAGCACCTTCCTAGAGACTGACTCAATGAAAAGGAATCAAAAATTCTCACCTTGTTCCTTAAACAACTGCTTTGAATTACTGGTACATCTCTGTGCCAAGTGAATTGATCACGATAACCTGTATAAATGTATATAAATTGAATGCATATAAATATAGATAACTTTATGAATGGACTTTCCTATTCTCTCTGCATTCTGTGTAGGATGCACATGCCACTTTTTCTGTGTCTCTATTCATGCACAATAACTCAGTCATTGACTATGCAGCAGTGAAATAAATTTTTTTCAGGAAGGACCTTTAACATTATTGTCATAGGATGCATGAGAATCACAATGAAAATATACTAAATTTAAAAACTACTTTAACTTGAAATGTATTTGGTTTGCATTTGAATATTGAAGATTAATCCAAACACATTATATTTTTCTCCATTGATATATTTTAAGAACAGATTTTTACTTTACTCATAACCTAGCTGAGTTGTACTTATCCTGGAATGAAAACATTATGATAACATTTATATCAGCCACTGACTTCTTTATTTTTAATTACCTGTCAAGAAATCTAACGTATCTTAATAAACTAGGAAAATCCCTTTAGAATTTGTTTGGTTTTGTGGGGTGTTTTTCTGGTGTGTTTATTTCTTTGTTTGTTTGTTTGCTTGTTTTGTTGTTGTTTTTAATTCAGAAACGTGTCCTTTTTTTTTTTTTACTAAATGCTTCAGAACTGATGTGAACTAGAACAGATCATCTGAAGGTCACACCACTTATAAAAAAAGGGTCAATATCTAAACCCATTTTTAAGGACATTTAAGAAAGAGTTCCCCATTCATTTACCTGCTAACACATCAGATACCCCACTAAATCCTTAAACACTGTAAAGAAATATACTTTGAATGTGGAGCTACATTAATTAAAGTTCCAAGATAAAATATATATTTCCATAGATTTATTAACCTGACTTTTTTGCATGAATAAGAATGAAAATATTAAACATTTATCTGTGTGATCTGCATCAAGTCCCTCTGCAAACTAGAATTTCTACAATCATACAACTTTTTATTTTCTTTTTCACATGTTATTTAACTTCTTAGATCCAAACAGTATCACATCCAAGTAAAGGATTTTTAAAACTATTGTCAGATCTCCCTGCGGGAATTATATTTGTTAGCCTGAAATTGGAAATCTTTCTTCATTAGTGAAGGAAACCTCGATTTTACTGATATGTGTTTAAACAAAACCCATTTTTTGGTGTGTTTGTGAGAAAAGTATAGTGTTTTAAAGAGTAGAAATATTGGTCAGAGTCATGGTTTTGATAAGATCTGGACTCAGTATCTGAACTATAAAAAAAATATTCTTGGAAATGGTGTAGGTGACTCATCTTCACAGCCTGCAAGTGGAGGTACTGAGTCAGCTGTTGGCTGGGAGTACTGTTGTTGACCAAAAAGAGCCAGACAGGATTTGTCCCTTTAATGCCAAATCAAGCACATTTAGACACAGCCTGAGTGACACCTCAAAGACAAAGGAGGAGCTTCTGTGACAAACGGACATTTTGACCTGTTCACAATAAACAGAATTGACCGTGAAAATAGCAGAAAGAGAGGAGTGTAGATAAGGGAGTGCAAGGAAATGACAGGAGGTGGATGTTACTCCCTTTGCTCAAAGTGTTGTGGAGGAGTCAAAACTCACATGGAGGAGTAAGCTTGGGCAGCAAGGTTGTCACCTTGTGCAATGATGATGTATTTGTGGTTTATGTATAAATAAGACAGTACCCATTGGCCCAGGACCCCACTTTGGATACTGATCCCTCTTGTGAGCTGTGCAAAGGTATGTGTTTGCTTTCATTGACAAAGGCAAGGGTGACACAAGACATTATATCAGTGCACAGAAAACACTGAGACATGTTTGGTTCCATAGAGGTTTTTAAAACCTGTCTATCAGAGAGGAATACTCAAAGCCACACACAGTTTTGTGCCTTTGCAGGACGCAGCTGATTTCCTCTGGCTGCTTTTATGCTGCATTCCATAATCTTTGAACTTGCTGTGTCTCCTGTCATCCATCTTCACCACAAGTTGTTTCTTGTTGTCTTCAGTGCTGAGTACTGAGCTAGTAACCAGTTACTTCCAGCCTGTAAGTGAATCTCCTAGTAGGTGTTACAATATAAATTAACACATCAAATATGTTAACTAGATCCCCATCACATAGTATTTCCCTGCTAAAGGGAAATAAAATAATAATAAATAAAATAAATAATAAATAAATAGGAAAGATCTTAATTAAGAAAGTTGAAACTTTGTTATGTAATGTTTAATTGATAATTTTAATCTAAAAATTTACATTTTATTCCTCTGTTCACAACTTTATCTAGAAGCAGGTTAATTTCCCTCATTCAGGGAAAGCAAGACTTGCAGAATAAGTACAATTAAAAAGTTTCATCCAACTGGTCTGGTTTTATTTCTGTATGGACCAACAACCTTTTCTTCTATCTCTTACCGCAGCAGTATCACTTAAAGCATTGATGAATCAAAACTTGGGTGGCATATTCAGTAGCTGTTGACAGGTGGTGGGAAATATAACACACCATAATTCAACAGGTGCAGAAAAGTTATAAGACTGAAAGACAGGAAAATAATCAGAATCTTGGTATTACCTTTGTATCTTGCACACCCTGTCTAACTTTCCTGTTAGCAATAGTCTTTATACACAGACTGAAATACCAGAAGGTGATTGTCTGATTTATATTCTCTCCCTTCTGCACAATTGCATGGCATCTGGGGCTTCTTGGAAATTAATATTTTGATCAATGGACCACTCAGCTTTGCTCAGGTTTCTTGTCTTCATCGGTGGAACAAAAACATACCCAATATCTAAAAGCACATATGGGAAAATGTATATATGCCCTATATATTTGCCCAGTTACTCCAAAACTATCAATAAAACTACATATATAAGAAAACCCCAAACCACCAAAATAAATGCGCTAAGAAAAGCTAAATATATTCACCAAAAAAATATTCCTTGTATTAATTATACACAGTTCTGATGTTATGAGGTTGACTCCTCTACTTTCAAAATTTGATCACAGTATCACAGGGTGTCAGGGGTTGGAAGGGACCTTGGAGATCTTTGCATCCAACCCCCAAGACTGAATTGTTGATTCATCTTGAGATCAGGAGTTTTGGAGATTATGTCATATGAAGAACAGTTGAAGTATATATTAAGTAAGGTAAGAAAAAGTAATGATAAATATTAGGTGGCATTCAGCTTCCCAAAAGAAGTGGAGAGTCTGTATGACTGTATGATCATAAAATGTGTCCATTGCCTTCCTATTCTGACAAGTAAAAAAAATTCACCTCCCTTATGGACAAGAATTGTATATTTTACATATGGATTTCTTAGAACCAATATAACAAATGGCTGTATTTGCAAATCCTAAGTAAGAAATGTTTATTCTAGACTAAGTCCAAAACAAAAACCAGCTTCAGACAAGAACAATTTCTTTTGGAAACGGTGACCCTGACTTGCCTGAACATTTTTATATTTCTTTTCTGCAGATCAGACAAGTGAATGACCCAGCAAGTTAGAACATAGGCATGGCTATGTACTAAGGGCTAAAATAGCCTTGAGAGAAAATAGCATTTTCTGAAGTAACAATAGAATAACTGTGTTCTGTTTAATATTGATGGCAATATGCTCCTAGATGTCACTCAGATGCTTTGAAAATGTTATCTTAATGTCCTGAGTCAATCATCATGATCCTGTCATTTTTTTTTAGTGGAAATGAAATGCTTCCCTGCTCTAAGGACAACCACGAGGACACTTTCTCCCCCCACCTCCACCACCCCCCCACCATTCTTCAGGATTTCACTGACTTTTAGGAGTGTATTGGTATTTTCCTTGGTGCCTTTAGGTTATACTCTTTGTGAGTCCTATCATCCATTGAAGCATTCCCAGACTGAGTTTCACCATTTGTAAAATGAGGGAAATAATACCTGGTTTTCCATATAATTATTTTTATCTCTAGCATGAGGGATCAATAGCAGTTATTTAATAGTAGATGATTGCTATTTGCTTAAATTTATGAAATCACAGGGAGTCTAGGCACCTGAAGCTGAAACAGATTTTTCCTTCAGCATTCATTCTGCATACAGCTTTTTTGTAGCAGCTCAAACAGCATGCAGCCATTTCTCAGGCTCAAGGCTTCCTCTCAGGATTTCTAAATCCTTTTTACTAGTGTAGCAATCTCAATCAAATTAAAAAAGGAGATGAATCAGGCCAAGACCTCTCCAATTTTTCAGTGCTATATATTGTGAGTTTTCCTCAGTATTAAAAAAAAACCCTGTAGATAGTGCAGAAATTTTCTTGCACCAGAAATGGGATGTCAAAATATAACACAGATGTGTCAAGGACATGTCTTTCTTAGATGATTTTAAGCTTGCAAAACATCACTTCTGATGTACAGTTTGGCCATTCCTGGTTTCTGGATTATTTGCTGACAACCTGCCCTGATCCCGAAACAATGTATTTTTTATTTCAAATTTATGATTGTGACAGATTTTCAGTGTGCACAATAATCATAGCTGATCTCTTCTCCTTTCCTCCTGCAAATTTTTTGGAGAGGGAATACTCTAATTTGGTTCTTCTGATTTATGTACTACTTTGTTCTTTATCTGTTTGCACCTCACCAGTAAAATAACATCGTGCTATCATTTCCAGGGTTCACAGGACCCTGTCAGCACTTAGCAGTCAAAGGTCAACCAACTTCACAACTCATGGCTAAATAGGTTGAAAAATCTCACCCAGTATTAACCTCCAATACATCAAATGAAGAAAAATGGTACTGGCATTAATAATAAAATAAACTTTACCATGCAACAGGCTATTTTTGCTGTAGCACACTGGCAGTACATTTGTGGAGACGTAATTGTCCTTGAGATGGCCAGTACTAGGAGTGGACAATGATACTTGTGTTCCTGATTGCTGATGATTTATGTTTTGCTTTGTTCTTTATCTGTTTATAAGTATCCAGGAGAGCCATCCACATGTTGCTATCTTTCTTTCATCTTCTGAGCTGTCTATGACCAGTTTGTCTTTCTCTGACACTATCTCTCTGCCCCATAAGCCCTTCAGTGTGTTTCCTACACTCATTTGCAAATTCACAGAATCCTGGCAATGCTTCACAGCCAAACAGCAACAAACTTGCCTGAAAAAAATATAAATAAATCTGCCTGATTTCACTTAGCAAATACTCTTATTTTTGTATAAAAGACTCACATAGAGGTGGCTGCATTGAAGACTATAACTTCATTGGGCATTTTATTTTCAGATATTTGTGCCATTTCTGTTCCAAAGTTTCATGACTCCTCCAAACAGATGTTCTTATGCTGAAAAAAGATATTTCAGATATGAAATAATCTTTGTGAAAATGTAGATACTATGTTGTCCAGAGCATCTTTTCCTCTCATTCTGGTCACTAAAGCCATTTTGAAGTTTAACTAGCAAGTACCTTTTGGCTTTTAGTTTTTACTCCTGCCTTTCCCTTTATTTGTCTATTAAACTAGAAAAAGTGGGGAAGGGAGAGACAATAAGAAAAAAAGTAGGAAACAAAGCAAAAAATTACTGCATATTTGTCTAAATAATTAAGTGGTTTTAAATTACCAGTACATACAAAAAATAGTGTTGAAAAACAGATCACAAAAAAAAAAAAGAAAAGTCAGGTATTTTCAAGAAAAGTTCATTTTGATAGAAACATTTAAAATAACCCAGGTCAAAATATCAAGGCTCCATTCAACTGTCCTAAGAATAATTTTAATATCTACTACTGATCAAGACTCATCTCTCTCACACATAGGCACTTTTAATGAGAAGCCTAGACAACTGGTCTCAGCCTGTTGCTGATAACACAGGGAGGCAAAGGATCAATGGGCTGAACAGAGGCCCGCCAGCAGACAGCTGGCTAGAAGCTTTGAAGTGTTCTCTGAAATCAATAGTCTTTGGATAACTGACAGTACAAGAACTCAGTGGATAACTGTGGCTTTACTGCTACTGGTAGTTGAAGGCGTTCCATGTAGACATCGTCTGATGATATTCCAGAGGATAGATCATTAGGCCATGATAATTCACCATGAACAGGCTAGTATTTTTTATTAAGGGAAGAGAAATATCTGAAGAGCTTTCCAACACTAAAATTTCTTGACAATCCAAGATTAAATGTGGCAAAGCAAGCAGCTTTAGGTATTCTTTCTTACATGTCTCTCCACTGCTTAAAAATGACAGAATTAAAATCCTACTCAGTTAACTCACAACTATACAATCATACTCAATCCTTTAAAATTTATTCATTTCCAGAATAAGGCATTTGGTTCTGAATGACTTATTTCTTATGTGCTTCATTGTAACACACCGGACTACAGTGACCTGTCTTGTAACTTCTGATTGTGCTGCCAATTCTTCCCTGCACTCTCCCATTTGTATGCTTACCAACCTGCGAACAACAGTATTTGAATTCTAAGGCTCTGGAATATTAAGGATATGCAAAAATTTAGTGAATTTGTCTCTTCAGATTTTCATGCATGGGTTGAGAAGGCCAATAAGCCATTAAGTCATTCTTTAAAACTCCCACAGTGTGGGAAATTCATTGGTGACAAACATCAGCGTGATATTTGAGACACATTCAGACTCTGTTATGAAACCCTCATTCCTCTAAGGACTATTTGAGACTTCTTAGCATTGCTAATGCTCCATAGCCTTCATTAGCTGCCCAGTCATTCCCTCTTTCTGCTCCTGCTGTCTCTTCTTACATAAAATTAACTACAAATATTACAAAATCAAAGCATTGCCAGTCAAACCGGCACAGCACAGTTTATCTGTAAGAGACAGTGGTAGGTATTATAATATATAATATAATTCAGTCTGTGATGCCCTTCACCTTTCATTGCATTTATACACTTATTCTTGCATGACATTTTCAATGAATCAACGGGGTCATTTTGACAGTGGAACTATGGGATAGCTATGTACATATAAGGACTTTTGGGCACCTAATTCAGCACTGTGAATTCCTATGCAGAGTAAAACCAAAGGTTTGACACTGCTGTATTGGGCTTGATTTCAGCAGCAAATGTTAAGCAGTTACTTGAGCAGTGTTATTAGTATTTCATATAGACATAGGTAATATTTGAGTTACCTGTGCTCACTCCTGTTTCCCACATGAATGAGCAACCTAGGTTTTAATTTTAGCATTCAGTATCTGTCCTAGACCTATAAATCTTGTCCTTATTGAAACCTATTTCCTCTGTCCAACAGGTCAAGATTTCAACTGGGTAATTTTGCACTAGTACAACTATGAATCTGGTGATTACTTGTTGCAGTCAATAACAGTATACAATACAGATGAGACCTAAACAAAAGGTTTAGGACAAAAATGGGGAGACAGGACCAAAAGCAAGTATTATATTGGAGATTCTGAGAATGGGTAAAACCTACATGTTAATGTAGCAAACCCACTTTCTACAGCCTAAATCTACTGACCAAGGAACAAAGCTATGCTGAGTGCTTTACATAGCTGGCCATGTAGGATGAAGATTCAGTACGTACACTGATAGCTTTCAAACAACGTGTACAGCAGATTTGTTCGTGTAACAGAACCATTAAACAATTCTCAACTTTGAATGAATTAACACGAATCAACCTGTTCATAAACAAGGTCATAGCCCTTAGATTTTTTTTTTTTTCTGAAAGTGACCTCCTCCCTCTGCCCTATTTATGCAGCTATGCCATTATGCAACTAATTAATTGGTGGCCAAGTACACCTATGCTGTGCTTGTTTATTTGCTTGGTTCTCTGTAAAAAAGGAGGTGATTTTGAATACTGTCAAAAATAATAATTAAAAAATAATGAGAATTATCCATAAAGTGGGAGGCAAATTCATGAAACCAAACATTCTGTATCATGGGCCTCATTACAAAGGCCCTGCAGATGCCTTTTGAATCATAGAATGTTAAGGGCTGGAAGGGACCTCAAAAGATCATCCAGTCCAACCTCCCTGCCAGAGCAGGGTCACCTACACCAGATCACACAGGAACGCGTCCATGTGGGTCTTGAACATCTCCAGAGAGGGAGACTCCACAACCCCCCTGGACAGCCTGTTCCAGTGTCTGTCACCCTCACAGTGAAAAAATTTCTCCTTATGCTTCTGTGAAACTTCCTATCCCTCAGCTTCCACCCATTACCCTTTGTCCTATCATCAGGTATCACTGAGAAGAGTCTGGCTCCATCCTCCCGGCGCTCACCCTTTGTATATTTATAAACATTGATCAAATCACCCCTCAGTCTTCTTTTCTCCAGGCTAAAGAGCCCCATCTCCCTCAGTCTTTCCTCATAAGAGAGGTACTCCACTCCCTTAATCATCTCTGTGGCCCTGTGCTAGACTCTCTCAATCAATTCTATGTCCCTCTTGAACTGGGGGGCTCAGAACTGGACACAATACTTCAAATGCAGCCTTACCAGGGCAGAGTAGAGGGGCGGGAGAACCTCTCTCTACCTACTAGCCACCCTCCTCCTAATGCACCCCAGAATGGCATTGGCCCTCTTGGCCACAAGAGCATACTGCTGACTCATGGCTTCCCATCAGCTAGGACCCCCAGGTCCTTTTCCCCTTCACTGCCTTCCAAGCAGTGAAGGAACTGTATCCTTAACCCATCAGAGGCTCTGAATTTGAGAATAACCCAAGGTATTAAGTCAGATGTGATTCAGGGTCCCATGCAATGCAGCTTAGAGGCCAGCTAGATGTTTATGTTTGCATGTGTATTTTCTGTTCTGTACTTCTACCAAGTGAGCAGTGGTAACCAAAATTTAAAAAGGAAATACAGTTTTTCAAGCCAGTAAAATCAAATCACATGCATCATTAAAAAGCAGACAATTGCTGTTCCAGAAAGATGTTGGTCCATTTCTGGATGTTTTATCTTTATTGGTTGCAATAAAATCGAAAAACAACTTATTGCCAGCATCTCTGAGAAATACCTCTATGACCTTTCAGCTCATCCTATTTTTATGATTTTCAGCATCCTAATGCTAGTGAGGATCACACACTTTTTACACTTTTTTATTGTTATACAATGTTAAGCTCCAGATCACTTCTGGACAAGTGCACAGATGCAGATTTCATATAATTCTAGATCTCCAGAGCAGAAAAAGATGTTAGACAATTCTGAGTTATCCCAGGTTTATGCATGACAGTTAATATATTTATAAAGACAGTTTATGACTTCCTGAGTTTTCAGAGAAGGGGAAGGTCTCAATACAAACATATACATCATCTTAATACATAGAACTTGTACTGTGGAGCTATTACTCCTGAACTGATGCTTATTGAGAAAAGACAATCTCATATGGGGAAGTTGATTGCAATAATAGTTAGGAACTTTACTGATGGGCAACATATATTCCTGGTAGTTCAAGATTACTTGAAAAGGGTTAGAAATAGGTCCATTACACAAGTAAGATGGAAACAATCATGACTAAGTAATTTATGAAGACTACATCTGAGGAAATCTGTGGGAAATGTTATGTAGTTGCACTAGATGAAACAGCAAGATCAACAAAACATTAATGAGTGCTAGGTCCCATGATAAAGAAATTATCATGTACAGGCTCATGAAGAGCTCATTGGGCAGTGTAACCTGAACAATGGCAGAGGAAATTAAAGTAAGACTGGTTCATCAAAATTTGTTGATCAGAAAAGGTTGCAGACAAAGCTTTGATGCCATCATGAATAAAGGTGAACCTTAAGTCAGATACAATAAACTGAGTATCTGTAAGGTGAGTTTGGCTCTCTTACAGGAACACTTAGAATCTGACATTCAAGACTACAATTAAAATAATCTTCTTTTCTACTAGACTCTCTTAGACTTTCCTTAAGTGAAAGCCTGGTTTTGGCCTAGCAGGAAAACAGAAATATTCTGCTACTTCCATGGAAGTGAAGGAGTCCAAACATGGCAAAAATCACAACAGACAGTTCACTAAGGGAAGAAAATGAAATGATACACTTCTATCTGTTCAAGAAATCTAAGAAATCTCTTGGTGAATAATTTTACTGGAGAAGTGTAATACCAAATTTAATCACAATATGTTAATTACCAAGAAAAATCCCACCTGGGACCAGTACACCAGATATGCATCATATACAACACTGATCTTTTCAAAATACACTTATTTCAAAATCAACAGAATTGATTTTAAGCATCCAGCTCCAAATTTTTATATGAATAGACAAGCTAGAAAAATAATTTACATTGCTAAAACTCCTGTTAGGATTGAAAGCAGAAATGCTACATGTGGTTTGATTGTACAGTACCCGTCTCAGCCATGAGCAGATGAATACACAGCTTCATCTGTTACAAACTCATTGTCAGCTAGTTGACGTCAGATCAGGAGTACTGCGGTTCATTTTGCCAAAGGAAATGTCAGCTGTTTGCTGAAGCAAGGAAGTTGATAAAAATTATTTTGGTGGCAATAACAGCAAGGCTGAAAGTGAGCATAGCTTCAGCATCATGCATTTTTGCAAAACATGGCTTCGATCCACAATAGGACAATCAAGACTGAACTGGAGTATGATTTGACATGTACACAAGGACAAACAGATGCCTAACAGCTTACATATGGTGCAGAATTCTTTTAAGAATATCAGAGAGAGGATGTTTGCAACTTTTCAAATTTAGAAAGCGAGTGTTTTAAATCAATTAGAAAAAAAAGTGCTTTTGGATTATTTTCTGACAGTGATTTAAAACTCCACTTTTAAAGGAACACACGTGAATTAGCCATTTATTAATTTCATAATGTCACTGCTGAAGCTTTGAGAATGAGGGAACTAAACCCCTGAAAAATTCCCCATAATTTATTCTTGTGTTTTCTCTCTTAGAGTAAAATATATTTATGCAATACTGTAGGGGCCACATCTGAAAATGGCATATTTCGGTAATAAGCTTAATTTCAGAAAATCTCACAGCATTAAGATGCAGATGGAAACATAGTGACCAAGGATGAGGAAAAGTCTGAGGTACTGAATGCCTTGTTTGCCTCACTTTTTAATAGCAAGACCAGTTGTCCTCTGAGTACCCAGCCCCCTGAGCTGGACCAGGGAGCAGAATGAAGCCCCTGTAATCCAAAAGGAAATAGTCAGTGAGCTACTACACCACTTAGACACACAGAAGTCTTTGGGATCAGATAGGATCCACCCAAGGGTGCAAAGGGAGCTGGCAGATGTGCTCATCCAGCTACTACCCATCATTTATCATCAGTCCTGGCTAACCAGGGAGGTTCCCATTAACTGGAGGGTAGCAAATGTGACACCCATCTGCAAGAAGGTCCATAAGGAGGATCCGGGGAGCTACAAACCTGTCTTTCTAACCTCAGTGCTGCGAAAGGTAATGCAGCAGATCATCCTGAGTGCCAGCACAAGGCACATACAAGACAACCAGGTGATCAGACCCAGTCAGCATGAGTTTATGAAAGGCAGGTCCTTCTTGACTAACATGATCTCCTATGACAAGGTGACCTGCTTAGTGGATGAGGGAAAGGATGTGGATGTTGTTTACTTGGACTTTGGTAAAGCTTTTTTTTACTCACATGCAAAAATGTTTTCTGAGGTCCACCATGTAATTTTACAGAGCCTTCATTAAGGCTGTGTGCTGACCCCAGATTTATTTCAGTGGTCACTCCTCTCTTGTATGGTAACTGTTGTGGTCCCCCAGCAGTGGGACCATCTTCCACACTTATACATTTCATTTCATGTGTATGAATTTTGCATATCCAAGAGTAATGTTTTCCAAGTCCAACCACAGATATCATTTAAGTCCTGTTCAATACCAGCCTTCCTGTAAAAAAAGGCACTTCTGTTTGTGCTTTTCTTTTCTCAGGAGATACTAATTTCAAAGCTGTGTCCCAAACTAGTTGTAGTAAGGTGACTGGCCATGCTTACTGTTGAAAACCATATTGAAAAGACCATCAGATAGAAGAGAACTCATGTGAAGTTAAAATAAACTTGGAACAAAGTCACACATTGGGACTGAATGCTCAGTAAGAGCAAGTCAGAAATTATAACAGTGGATGAATAATGACTTTACTAACAGAAAACAGACTTGCTAGGACTGATTTCAGTTTGGCATTATTGAGCCACTGTTGCTAGGAATAATCCCTTTTCTTAAACAATCTTTATACTTCACCAACTAACAAATTACTTACACATCAACATTGAAAGCACTATTTCCTCAGAAGTAATGTGATTTGTATAGATACATCTCACATATATTTTTGTTTAACTAAATCTCTGTGGCCTGAGGATTCCCAACATATGATTTACCTCTTTGCTGATCTTTGGGTTATTACAATGTAGAACTGTCTGAAGTATAATTAATGCAAAACAATCCTTGTAAATGTCCTTTCTGGATATGTCAGGGTACGCCAAGATTATATCTATTATTACAGCCATATGAGTGGCGTTTCCCAAGGCACATATTACACAGAGGCACATCCTAGCAAACTGTAGGGAAGAGTTAATTTATAACATATTTAGAAAATCATTTCAGTTGTTGAACATCAGAAGAAGCTTGCTGGTTTACATTTCAAGCTTGGGACTTTATTTGTCAGAAGTTAGAAGGTTTTTCATAAACGTAGCTACATGACCTTAATATGCTGCACTATAGTTCCCAGAAGCTATAGTGAAACTATGAATGAGCTGGAAAGAGGAACTGGGTAGGCAAGATAATACCTTTAGGTTAGATGCATATTTCACTTAAAATCAGTGGTTAATTTTTAAAGTAACAGCTATTGATACTATGCATTATTTATCACTGATCCCTTTGAAACCATCTCTCCAGAGTATTATGCCATATTAAATTATCTCCCTTTTTCAGAGTCATCTAATAAGACATTAAAGATAGCTATCTGGAAGCAAGAGCATGGAAAAGAGTATGACATATTTTATAAGTGGTTTATGCAAATACCAAGGCTCATTCTCTTTCCAATGCTTATCAGAAGCACAAAGACACGTAGCTTTCCTAATTTTTATAGCAATTGATCTCTTGTGCACTATTTAACATATAAATTTGTATTTCTACAAATACTTGTGGGAAAAGCCTTAACTCTCCCCTTCTGTGGACAAGCCTTCTTCCATTTGTACTATTATTTTCATCAGGAAATTCTCATTTGTATTGCACAATCCATGATAATGAAGGCAAGCCAGTGCAAAAACAGGGAACACAGCATTAGCATTACCTTTACTTTCAGTGGAAGAGTAAAATCATCAGATCGGTCACTCAGATAATTTTCTATGGTTTACTGATGTATTTACCTGTTGTCTTTTTAGCTCCTTTTTACTGACATTTGTTCAGCTATATAGGTTTCTTCACATCCTATGTTCATTTGCATTTAATTATAAATAAATGTTCTTTATTCCCCTAAATGTTTTAATTTGAAGTCTGTTGTTTAAAATAATAGAATTTAAGATCAGCAGTCACTAGAACCTTTAGTAATAGGGTGCTTTAGCCAAGTGAGAAATTTGACACATTTCTCAGTAAATATCTGCATCATTAGTTATTCTTATAGTTTAAAAAAACTTGTTGCTTATTTATAGTTTGAATATGCTTCATCTTGCTTTTATCTGGATCTTGTCAAGTTTTATCAGATTCTTCTAGTTCTGTACAGTGTTCTTGTCACCACTACCTCTAGCTGCTATTTCCCTCTCTTTCAGTCTTATAACACAGGTAACTATTAAATAAAGCCATAAGAAGTATATGTGTCAGTGTGTGACCTACTAATTATAGATTTCTATATGTATGCTTGAATTTGTGCACACAAACACATACATGGATGCATGTGTCCTCCAAGACTAAAAAATGTACTATTATTAAAACAAGTACCTTAATGATTTCAATGTATGCAACCACATGAATATCACATTTCTTCATTATATAGAGATGGAATATGTCATATTCCCAGGAGCCTCTTGGTTTGTTTAGTGCTGACACTTTGTATGCATTGGTTTCACACTGGTGGAGCTGTAGCTGTTATTTTGTTATTTTGAAGAGGCCATAGAAAAAGTAGAACATATTGTCCTAAAATCTCCCTCATTATTAAAACTACAGAGAGAAGTATAGGAAATCGGAGCCTCAAAACACAGCTGAAAGAACTGAGAGTTTAATTCAACCACCAGTGAATTGCACTCCCACACATGTACAGCCCCAGACAATAGGCTGATTCAAGACAATGAATGCACAAGAAAAAAGTCACTATTCTCCCTTTTCTTTCTGCAATGCTAATTCTTTTCCTCAAATTGAATGCCTGAAAAACAGATCCAGTGTTGAAATCCTTTCTTTCATAGTTGTTAACATGGAATATCACTTTGACTTCATCTTGACACTGAACATAAACTTTTTCATAATAAGAATGTACATCATCAAAATTAATCTGCTGTATGAATCGGTGTTCTGAATGTATCACTATATCGAGACAAAACCTGCTGAGAGTTGAGAAATACAAATTCCTGATGATACCACTGTCTTATATTAACCAATGTATGAAAGATCTGTTATAAAGAATGAATGTAACAAGATGTTAGCATTTTTTCATAAAAACATCATAAAGACTTTTTATATACAAGATAAAGGAGTCAGTTATTAGTCCATTATTGTTTAAATCTTATGTAACATAATGAGGACAGACAGTGCTATGTTGTCAGCTACAAACAGAAACCTGTTTTGCCATGCAGTCTGATCTTTACCTAGCCTCCTTTGTGGTGTGGCATCCTATGTAATAAGACAATTTAAGCCATATGTATTCTCTCAGTATACCTGCCAGGGTGATACCTGTAGCTTTTTTCCTTGTTTCTGACTGGCTGCAATTAATTTATTTTTCCTTCAACTGAGAGTGTCCAAAGCAACCATCGAGGTTCCTTCTTGAGGCAATGGAGAGAGATGAGCACCTCTGTAGGATGGTTTGTTTCAGGTCACCACATTAGGTGTGTAAAGTATGTGGAACAGTTGGCCTTTGGAGATACTTATCTCCTCCCACTGTCTAGAAAAGGAGCCTTGATTTGACAAAGCAGCTCCTTTATCTGACAGAAGTTAGATGAAAGGAATCCCAGACATACGGACCTAACTGCCCTCTCTGTGTATTATAACGTGCTACAGTGGCGAGGTCTCAGTTGATGGCTCATGTGTGAAGCTCACCATAAACACAGAAGTCCCTGTCCTGTTAAGCTTGCATTAGGGGATCCTACCACATATGTGCTATCTTTATATACATTAAGTGATGTAAGGCTGGCTAGTCAAAATCTTCCTAATTCTCCATTTGGGAAGGTTAATTTATCATTTTTCTTGACTTTCTTACATTAAAGGAGACTCAAGAAAGATGGCAACACTTCTCAAGTAATTAAGCAAGGTTTTGCTCTGATCTAATGAAGTGACAGCTTATTCTTCACTTCAGTTTCTCAGTTTAGGCATAAAACATAAGTACAATTTAGCATCAGGGAGGCAAACAGTTGTAAATTGGAGAAGCGAAGGATAAATATGGAAAGATGCATGTATTTTACACATGCTTACATGCATGTTTACTTATTGAGTATTATTTCTGAGATTTCCAATGGGAACAAATTCAGTAATTGATCAAAGTAATAATGCAATAATATCATTTTATCCTAGAAAGTGAAGAATGCTGAAGTTTTACTGGGAAGTTAATGTTGGGTGAACAATAATGAAAAAAAAGTTTAAAATAATCTATAAATTGATTCATTGTCCTGTTCCCCCTTTCCTTCCGACTCAAAGAACAGATCACCGTATGGTCTTTTTATAAATATTTCGGAAGTAAAGTGACTTCTGGAAAGGAGTCTGAGATATGCACAGTTATCAGCATTTTCAAAGATCCAATTTGAAACATCTGCTAACTCTTGAAAGAGTTATGTTGAAACAAAAAACAGTTCTTATTCAGGAAGGCTGTATGCTCATAGTTTTATATTCTTCTCTCTTTTTTGCAAGGATAGCAGGGAGAGGAGAGAGCTGCTCAAGCATTTTGTTTCCACCTTTTCCAGGTCCAAGATTTAAGGCTTTATGGTGAGGAAAATCAAGATGACAGATGCAAAGAGACAGTAAATTACTGACACACTCTTCTTCAATCATGCTTTGAAGTGCTAAAGAATTCAGACCAAATCTCAACCATGAAAGCTTCGTAAGAGGCAAGCTGCAATTTACTAAGTCAGTAGAAAGCAAGAGATATATTTTTAAAGAATGTATTTTTTCAAATCTTGTGATTTGTGAAAAGGCAAAAAAAAAGTTTGAAAACAGCAAATGTTTTTGACCTCTGAAATGTTTATGGTTTTGTTTATACTGCTGTTATCAGTATGCAGTTACAGTCCCTACAACTTGCACTTATTCCAACCTTCCAGACAGACTATAAATATTTAACAGTTCTTGCAGGTTGATTTGCATAGTACTTACTGGGTAAATAATAGCTCACTTCTGAAAAATGTATGCACACATATAGTGCAGTGTAAATAATTGATCAAATATAATAACAACAAAATAATAACAAAGAGAAAATATCAGTTTTCAGAAGACATACAATCATATTTTGATAGACTTTCTGAAAGACTTGTCTTTTCTATCATTATTTCTTTGTGTCTTCCTTCCTTTATTCTTCCTGTAATGAATTTATTATTATTATCATCATAACATACATTTCTATCAGAAAATCAGAATGATTTTTTTCTGAAATGTTTGGCATACTGTAGGTAGAAAGCAGAGCCATTCAGCATATTTGCTGATGTTTCTTGTATCATTCTGAATGATTACTTCTAATATGGACTCAGAGCTTGCAACAAGATCACAGGTGGAAGCAGCTTTTATTCTTTTTGGAGTGGCACTGAAGTCAGTGTAGATCTTTGTGAGTTCATGTATCTGTACAATTTCATCCAATTAGTGAAGCCACCAGCAAATTCTCTAGTGGAGTGGTCTAACTCTGAGTCAAGCATAGAAATGCAAAATTAATTCTTTACTCACCATACATATTTACACATAAACAGATCTTCAGAAATGTCTGGGGCAGTCCATGTCCCAAGAGCTGCTATGTCCCTCTGTCTCCCAATGTAGAAATATCATCATAGAAACATCCATATTTGAGCGTGATTCTTGTGAAGTTCTTGTTCGAAAGGTTAGCAAGTGGTAATTGAAATCATCATCTGATCTTAATAAGAATCACACACAAGAGGAAAATTGTGTAGTCATGAAAAGAATATAGCCAACAGAAAAGGAACAGTCACTAGAGGTCTGATATGGCCAAGGCAATAGTCTGTATAAAATATCTTTCTAACTACCTTCTAAATGAACAGACAAGAGAGACAACTATGTTGATCAAATACAAAGAAAGGACACAGTCACAGTCAAGACAGTACAAATGGAGTCCAGAAATATTTTTAGCAGTGTTACTGGATAAGAGAGGACACATTTTAGAGATGTTATACAGCCGCTTCTGGAGAAAACACAGAAGTCTAAGTCAACTTAAGTAGTAGTTCAAAAGGGAAATGCACATAGCTTCATCAGTGATCATGACTTTCTCTATATTTCAGCTTATAGTTTTTATGCTTGTTAGTAATTTCTCTACAGTTGGTTAATTCTTTTATTTTGCTCTTAGAAACTCATTTAATTCCTTTCCTACGAAACTTGATGATAATACGGATGAAGAAAAATATTTTAAAAATAGGACACTAGCCTACACAACATGATAGAAGCTACTAAAGAGCTGACAGTAAATTTTCCAATGGAAATTTCCAGGTATGTGTAAAATTCAAGGATAATTTCTTCCTTTGCCTAGTTCACATCAAGGAATTGACCCTCATCTAACTCATTTCACTGCCTCCTCTTGAGGAGGTGCTTCAAATCCTGTGCCACTCTTGGGCAGATCTCTGTCACTTTGTCATTTTCTTCTTTTACAAAATATAATCAAAACAACCGTTGGTTGGTTGGTTTGTTTTGTTGTTTGTTTGGTTGTTTTTTTTCTTTTCTTTCCTGGTGCAAAACAGAAGTAATTTGAGAATTCACATAAGATTTTCTTTCTGAGCTTGATACATTCTTTCCTATCTGAGTATTATGGTATTCCTAATAATGACCATGGGAAAGATTCACAACTGCCCTACTATTTCTATTCATGTGCTTGCACAAGTTGTCTTAATGCATCTTTTCCTTAAAGAATATAATTTACCAATTGATGAAACTGCATTTTTTTTGTACTATAGCATAGGAAATTTTGTTTGAACAACACTGAAAAGATAGGAGATCTGGATCCACAGTTTGCTGTCAGTTAAAACTCTCCTTCCCTCCTTCAGGAGCTACTATGGCCACAGATGAGCTCCCTACCACTTCTCTGGAGAAGTATATTCAATAATGGAGCAATGTGCTGGATCTGCCATACATGTATAACATTTGCAGACACAGAATATTTTCTGTGGAATGGTGTTGGACAGCACAGATTTCAAAAGACTAGTGCTCTACTAGTAAATTAATTAACAACAGGTAACATTCCCAGGCACTAACATTCCATCATCCAAACTAGTAAATTGTTAGGACAATAACTATTTTGATCCAGGTCAATTCGTAATCCCTCAAAAAAACTCCTGGACATGGTTAAGAACTTAGAGTAAGGACATTTACAGAAGATGGTAATGGCACAGGCAAGTAAAAATTATTTGACAGCTGGCTTCAGATAGACTCATCTACTTTTAATTTACTTAGAGGTGCTACCAGTAAGCACATTCCATAAATGGATGGAGCTGTTTTCAGGATTTCCTAGACAGCACAGAAATCTGTGTCATATTTTCAAGTCTACTTGAAAATCTTAAAGGGTTTGTTTGTTTTTAAGAAAGAACAGTTTGGTGTAATGTTATGCCTCTGAGAGCTGATGACGTAGGCATAGGTTTATACAGTCTAAATTTTAGTCTCATCTTCTTGGCTGTCCAATCTTCTGTCCTCAGTTGTGTACTAACAATTTCTCTCCATCACATGTTTTGCCTTTCAGGTTTGAACTAACTAAAAAGACCACACCTATTATCTGTAATACCAGTAGAAGGGAAGAAGAAAATATGTTTATAGTTAACAAATAGAAGGGAGTTTATCAAATGTCACCACATTATTATGTCTTATAGCAATACCTGTATTCCCCTAGAAAATGCTAAAAGTCATGCCCAAATAATTTCATTATATGGTCAGTGAATCTGAGTTTTTCTTCTTCGAAGGAGGAAATCATATGCATACAGTCATAATCTGAAGTAATCCTGTTCATATCTACATCACAATTATTTTCCTTATTTTTCATAATATTTTTCTCTATATTGTTGTTATATAAAGGATATAAATAAACGATAAGGAAACTAAGCAATAGTTGTAACTATCTATGTACATAGTACTGTAATATAAACAATGTGATGACTGCTGGAAAAATGCTTTCCCATCATTTTGTTTTTCATTTCTAGAACATGGAATTTCTGTGCTTTAAAAAGGACAGAAATCTGGCACAGACAGTTATTGTCAGGGATCTCTGCTTTCTAAACAGTTGTTTAAAGTATACAGATTTATTTTTTTTTCTGTTTTAATGAAAGATTTTCCCAAACACTACCATATATACTATGCTTTAGTTATGTTTTTGTAAAACATTTGACTACAATTGGTTACAGAGATAGTGTTGCATTCCCATAGTGTTAAAAACCTCAGCACAGGAGGGCAAACCATTTAGTCCATGAAGACTTAAAATTTAAAAAGTGCCATACAGACAATTCAGAGAGAAATGCATAAAGTCCATAGACACATTGACTTTGTAGTATTCTCACACCTGTAAATTTCTAACACATTAGAATTGTATTATCAAATAAGTGATGTTCAACTTCAGTATATGCTGCATAGAGCTCTTCTGAGCAACACGAACATCATTCTTATTCTTCCTGGGTGAAATCCTAGGAACTCAGCTTTTAGTCAAGAATTTTCTCTTTGTTTTCAGAGCTTGGGCCTGAATCACCCATCATTTACTCCATGTGAAAGAAAAAAAAAAAAAGTAAGATAAATTGTTGATGAGGCAGACAAAATTAGCTTTCTTAGCAAGGCATGAGAAATTTTCTCCCCACACGAGAGAGGGTTATTGCAGGTTTGTGAATAAAGCTGGTGTGGAAGGTTCCAGTATGGTTTTGTAAGAGGTCCCATAAGAATGCTAATGTAGGCCTGCACTGAGTTTTATGATATTTCAGATGAGTTGTGCTGCAGTTACCAATGGAAAGGACCTCAATTACAAGGTCATGCTGCAAAGCTGAGCCACCAAACATGGTGCCAACCTCCATTGCTTCCTGCCAATATTTAGAAATCAGAAAGGAAGAATTGTGTCTGATGTTCCAAAGATCATGAGCTGGACTAATACCTGAATGAATTTATAACACATTAAAAAGTTCTCAGTGAGCTGCTTTAATTCAGCTAGTGTATTTCACCTGAGTAACAGAGTTTTGAAAGAGTAAAGACAATTTACTGTCAAGACAGCAAAGACAATGCAGAGAAAAATGGCATATAAATTTAGCCTTGTAAAATAAAATAAAAAAAAAATAATCTGGGCTTTCAGTAACTAATCAGTTTAACTGCACTTTTCTAATTCATTTGGCTGGATCAGCTCTAGGGAATTACCAAACAAAGACAAAGAGAGGAAAATGTTATTTCACAGAGTGCCTTGTGATGTACCTAATAAATCCAGTACTGGAGCTTAACTGTTCACTTACAGCTACAGCCCATGCCTTCGATGTCATGACCCCTGGTGGGCTAGGGGGCATGACTCTCAAAGGGTTAATGTTTTCCACCTGTTGTTGACCACAGAGCAAGCTCTCCTTGCATGTCTCCTACTGGGAGAATGTGGCCCCTGACCTCTGCAGGAGTAGGACGTTGCAGTACAGGCGCTCCCTAACGAGCACCACAATCTGGCACACTTGCTCCAACTGGATGGTGGTTAAATCCAGCAGTAAAGCAAGTTGTGAATAGCCAGCAAATCATGAATATGAAAGGCAGGGGTAAAGATGGGGTACAATCCCCTTAAAATCTCAATAAACTCTCTGTGAGGGTTATCATGAACTGCATATGTTATGTTGCTAGTTTGGGCTTTTCCTTATGAAAATATTAAAATCAACCCAGGCTGATACAAAAATTTGTTCTCCTTATGCCTTTTTACTTATAGAATCTTATACTCTGCCTTTTTCTATGCACAGAACTGCTTTGATACTGGCAGCTTGGCTGCTTGTGCAGGCAGCCCAGGTTTCCCTCAATGGATTTTTGCCAGGAAACCTGATGGAAGCAAGATCAGGATCAGAGACAGAAAAATATGGACACTGAGATTCAAGTGAGGAAATAAACCAATAACATTCAATTAGTATGTTAATATGGCTAAATTTGTTTCTCAAAGTGTGTTTTGTTCATAATAACATTCTTTGATTCCTGTTGGAGACAATTAGATATATTTCCTTTTGTAATTTGTGGAGTTTTAGTGTCTAAAGCTGACTCAAATTCCAATACTGACCAATCAGAAGTGACAAATTAGAAAGAAGTCCTTCTTGGAGAATATTAATTACCATTTATTTTAGACAATAACTTCCTATGAAAAATACACTTCACATTCCTTTAGAAACCTTTTAAAAAAGCTTCTCACTGCAGACAGCATTTTACATCAGCTGTGTCCCCTGTAAAACCTGCTTTTGTACTTTTTCTTGTAGAAATCAAGTGACCATGTTTTATTCCATATGTCTGGCAATCTAAGAAACAGAGAGAGCTTTATTTCTCATAAGCTCTGTCAGGTTGGGCTTTTCTTCTTTAGGGTGGTGATCAACTGTGTCAACCTCTCTGTAAGCAGAGATGGTGTTAAATAGGAGATCGGTCATCTATAAATTATGTGGAGCCCTAGGGGACTTCCTGAAAGGCACATGAAGAAGCAACTGGGTCTTCTGTCATCCTGTGTAACTTCTGGACATTCATCACCAATGGACCATGCAAGTGGACTAAGGCTGCAGTTTACTTAAACTCACTTCAGAACAAACATTGAAGGGTGCATGGGAGAACTAAAGAGAAGAAAGGGCAGAATAATGTGGAGATTTGTTCCACTTCTGTTAAAGCCTGAGTATTCTGCAAGGTACCTATTCTTCAAGGAAAAAGGAAGAGTAGAATATTAAGTGTACTGATGGATGTAAGGAGAAGAAAGGCAGGATTTCCAAAGATAAATGTTGTGGTTTTGCTATGATGGTTGTAATGTAACAGAAAACATTAAAATTATGGAGGTGCAGAGAAATACGCTTCCTCTATAGAGGACAAATAGTATTTTACTTAAGTACGCTAACATTTTAAGCCCTTCACCTGCAGAATTATGTATTAATATATTTAAGCCTACAAACCTACACTACAGCTTTCTCACTCATTCTATAACCATTTTAGAAAAAAACTAACTGGACCATTGAAAGCAACTGCAGAGATTCCCAACCTAGCATTAATGCATATTGGGAAGGCAAGTATCAGGTATAGTCATCAGCTCAAATTTAAAAGCAGTTTAGTCATGCACCTGCAACAGCTCCTAGCCTTATTTATCGTTTAATATAAACAAAGCTATATAGCTTCCACATATGAGATGCTTTATAAGAGGATTGCAGCTCTTTGTTTTATGACCTATAAAATCACAATTTGGGTGTTGTCTGTTTGGATTTAGACAATCTCTGAACCCCTAGTGTCACCAAAAGCTCTAAAGTAGCTGCTCAAAAATATTTTTAACATGATGCTGATTAGAGTAATTCCAAAACAAGTTACAGTGGCAGTGTTTAAACTCCAACATAGCATATGGTGACCAAGGACTCTTGATACATGCTATACATCGATGTTTCCAGCTCTTGGAAAGAAAGTGCATTTGGTTTATGAAAACAAGGCTTTTCTGCATCATTTCCACAATGTAAATTTCAGAAATGGCTCTGAAATATAGAAATTTTTGCATTAAAAAATATAAAAAAGAAAAAGTCTTTTCAAAACTTCATAAAATTTTGCATTTGAAGGAAAAAATATACCATTATGCCTTAAAAAATGAAAATTTAATTCCAAAGAGTATTTAGAATATTTATTTATAATGGATACTCTCTCACACATATACACACACACTAAATCCATATGTCTTAGCTCAAGTTTCTGGGCATGTTACCCTGGGATGGGGAAGTGTGAAATCAGGACACTCATGACAGGAAATACAAGACATGGATCAGTTGCCAGCTTTACAATCCAGTTTGCAGATAATTAGCAGTTTGGTATGAAAGGATGAAGCTTCCCTCTGGAGGTTTCTAGATTATATAGATTTACAACATATGGAGCTCCTTTCAGTCCAATGGCTTTCAAATGTTCTGTGTGCAGAAAGTATGCATGTGAGATGAAAAAGCAAAGTGTTAAGTAAAATGATCTTGTGTTCATGCTAAAAATCTGGTATAAAGGTAATTATGTGTTTTTTTTATTATATTTATTAATGTATTTTATTATATACAGTTTCCAAACTGCATTATAATATGTTCTTATTATTTCCTTTTTTTTTTTTAAAAAAATAGAGGTGATTTTGTTCCCAGCCAAAACTGTTCAGAGCCACTTCAAACTACAGCTTTCAGATATACCCTGAGATACGCTGCAGTATCCTATATATCCTGATATATCCTGAGTACGCTAGCAGCCAATATTCATACGGGGTAACAAGGATACAAGATGAATCTTTCATCTTCTTGATCTTGTGTTCTGTTTTCTTGACTTATAGCACTGGATGAGAACATCATATTAACACTTGCTCATATATTTTTCTGCTCTGAATTGATAATCTTATAAAAAGAGTGTACCTAGACACTGTCACCTTTTTTCCTCAGTCTGTTTTTTGTCATTACAAAGTGTACTTCTAAAAGAAAGACATATCAAAAGCTGACATAAAAGTGGTGCTTCAAAACACCATGAACAATAGAAAACTATAACACATGTTACAGTGGAGAATACAATAACAGGGACCATGATCTATATCCAAGTACTTTATACTGTGAATGGTCTTGTGGTGCACCTGATGAAAACTTACCTATCAAAATCACAGGTAAATTGATTGACTTTTTCATTGCCTAACATAACGAGTCCCTTGTCTTACTTGGTGTCTCAACATCTATTGCAATACTAAGAAATTACAAAAATAGAACAAGTTTATTATTAATAACAAAAAAGCTTGGAATACTAAATAATTGGACACTCATGTAAAGTGGACTGATGGGTCAGGAGGAAGTGAGCAGCTGAGTATCTCATCTAGAGTGTGAGATTGGGAGCATGCAAACACTGTACTCATCAAATTAGGCATAGATCCTATATGCATCTACCACCCAGCAGTAAAAATATGTACAAAATCTATGGAGACAAGTTTACCCATTGTGATCAACTATGCTTGATTTCCTTAATTTGACATCCAACACAGCACTTGCTCCACTCCCTGCTTAACTCCATTAGCTGAGCCATATCCCAGTGATTGCCACTGTGTCAAGATTTCCTTGCCAGTTGCTCTGTCCAGCTATTACCAGTGTTTTGTTACCACAGATAAATATGGACTATTTTGGCAGAATGAAAAGGCTGCAGCAAGACTGCTACTGCATCCTGTTCCAGTGGACTGAGATTTCAAAAAGCTAGAGATTTAAAATGTCAAGTAAAATAATGAAAAGAAAAAGTTGTATCTATAGGCATACAGTTGGAAAAGCAACTTTGCTGCTTGATGAGAATTGTAACATGAACATCTCATTCCCTTGATGTCCAAAATGAAGGACAGATTCAAAGTATGGTCTTTATCATTCCAAGAGCAACCAAGTTTGGTGAGACACCTAGTCTTGTTACTTTTATTCAGACTACAGCTTATTACCTCTCCCAGTACCTCAGAAAGGATTTGGTTAAGAAAAGCTTATTTTCTGAGAAGTTTTTACCCTGATATTCAGTGTCCATATAACCAAAGAGATGTCTTCCCTCTCTGCAACATTGATCTTCAAGGGATGTTTGACACTGTCACTGACTGTATTGGGTCTGGCTGAGACAGAATTCATTTTCCCTATAGCAGCCCTCATAGTTCTGTGCTTTGCACTGGGAGCTCAAAAGGTGTTGATAACATGCCAGTGTTTTGTCTAATGCTGAGCAGTGTTTGCACAGCATCGAGGCTGTCTCTCCAACATTCTCCCTCACCAGTAAGGTGGGGGGTGGGCAACATCTGGTGAGGGAACATAGCCAGGACAGCTGACATAAATTGACCAAAGAGATATTCCATACTGTATGATGTCTGCTCAGCCATAAAAGCTAAGAGAAAGGAGGAGAAAGGTGAGACATTTGTCTTCTGGAGCAACTGCTATACACACCAAAGTCCTGCTTCCTGTGAAATGGCTAGATATCACCTGGTGATGGAAAGTAGAGAATAAAATACTTTGGTTTCCTTTGCTTCTGCATGCAGCCTTTGCTTTTGCTTTATTAAACTGCCTTAATCTTGATTCATGACTTTTTTTCCATCTTATTTTCTATCTCTGTGTCCTGCTGAGGAGTGCTAGAACCAATTGGGAACCTGGCATCCAGCCAAGGTCAACCCACCACACTGACAGAGTGAAGTATCTATGGAGAACATCTGCAGAAGAGTTGAATTCAGTAGACTTTCTGCCTGTGAAAGGTGAGATCACAAACTTCTCCACCGTTAAGGAATGTATTAGTTTTCTCTTCCCTTTAACGTTTTCAGCAATGTTTTCATGAAGGCCTACTGAAGTATATTACAAATGAAACCAAGTTTGGGATTGAAATCTGTTGATAGTTTGGTGAGGTAGAAAATGAAATCTTTCTTATCTGGGTTAAAAGGTAACAAAATAGTATTAAGGTGTTGGTGTGGCTGCAGAAAAGCAAGCAAATATTGATGATAAGTTTGGTTAAAAAACCCAAGAAAACAAAAGTCTAAACCAAATATAACTCTAAAGCCTTATGTATTAATAAATTAATTGGAAAAACTTTGAGGTATTTATAGTAACAGTATTTCTAATAATTCAGAAAACTTTTCATCTACAGAATGACCAACGTTTCAAGGTCTACTTGAAAATAAACTAACATACATCTGGGATTTTTTGCAACAAAGCTGTAAGTAGTTCAAAGAAATGGAGACAGACTTTGTAAATACAGTATACACTTGTTCTTCTTAGGTATGAAATGTCACAGCTACCTGTGGAAATTCAAAGCTTTATGAATGGAAAAAACCCAAGTCCTGCTGGCTTCTATCAGTTTCTCAGATTATGATAGATTTTACAATTGTTATCAACTAAATCTGATTCTACATCCAGCTTTTCAATGTTTGTTAAAGCTGCAGGCTGATGCTATCTCCCTTGTTTGGGTGAGTAATTCTAATTCCTCTAAGAACATTTATTGATAACTTGTAAATAGGATTTGTAAACTAAACCCCAGACCTTGGTAAGACTGATAATATGATTGCTTGGAAAGGAAGAATTAAAAACATTATCGACAGTAGATCTATACATCTTTCAGGTTCCTTTACAATGAGTAATGAAGAAATAAATATGTTGTTTTCTTAAGGGGTTATTTTTTTTGCCTCACAATGTGCAGAACAGGGACTAATAGAAACTGCTTGGATGGTAAATCAGTGAGACAGACAGAACAGACAACAGAACCAAAACAGTTCCTGCACATATTTCAGTCTAGCATCTACCAAATGTTTTTCATAATGTCTTACCATGTACTACTGTACTACAGTTTCTCAGATGATCATCCATCTTCGGATTGCATTCCTAACATGGAGACAGACCAGGATCTCCTCACAGATTAGAGAAGATAAAGACTTAAAGGAGAAGATATCTTTAATAAAATCCATTGATTAAGATCAATGATGAAATGATCTGCTCATGGATAATTTCAATGAAGACAAAAGCAGATTAATTATATGTGAAGTATGACACAATATATTTAATAATTCTAAATAGAAAAAAAAAAAAGGGTTTTAGGCAAATTCCATACCTATTAGATAACTGATGGAGTAGGTACTTTGTATATGCCTACAGATCGGTTTTCAAAAATGTGGTAGACATAGTCTATTCCAAGGTTCTCTGCTGTGAAGGATTTATATGTAAGATCCCATGCCTTCAAAGTTGTCTGTTTGCTATGCACTGGAAACAAAAGGATTTTATCATGTTGATGTTGCTTAAATTTAGAAGCATCTCAAAATCATCCTCCTGAATCCAATTTTCAATCTCTATATTCTTTTATTCCCTGGCAGAAATAAAGCTAAAGCTATCCACATAACAAAACTTCAGAGGAAATTTTTTGCATCTTCCAGCTCATCTGAGACCTCTATATATGATCAAAGCATTAATATCATGCTCTAAGATTTTAACATCTTCCTTATATGCCCATAAAATCACTCCCCTCATTTTCTAAGAATTCCTTTAAGCACCAAAATGTATAAATAGGTAAGAGGTTAATCAGTTAAGGAACTGATATTACTCTGTAGTATACGGCATGTAAACAAAATATTTCAAAAAAAGAAAAAGAAAACCTCAAGTCTATCACCCCTTTCTTACTGTTGATTTTCCACTTAAAAAGGACAAGAGAAGTCACCACTTCTTTGTATTCCCATCTACAAAATATTTTGCAAAAAAAAATACTGTCTTCTGTAAACAAGGTGAATGAAATACAGTAACAATGCAACTGAGGAAAAATAAGAGTGTACAACAGTTTTCTAATTAATGAAACATGAAACTGTAGAGCGTTAGCAACTGATCCAATTACAAAATATTAGCTGCTCTGGGAGTCATGAACATGAAGGTCACGACACAAACCTCCTTGCAGATGTTTAGATTGGTTGACACCTGCAAATCATTTGGAAGCTAGTATTTACTTAAATATCTTATTATGCTACCGGTTTTTCCTCTGTTTTCTTTCACACTAAAGCTTTGCTCCCATGGGGCCAAAAGAACTAGAAGAAAGTCCATGTTTTTTCGTTGTGGTTTTTTGGGGTTTTTGTTTCTATATACAGGTCTAATTAGCATAATCACACTGTATGTTCTTTTCTGGCCTCAGTAGGTGAGTCAACAAACAACTCCCAAAATACTGGGGATCATTGCCAAGCCTGACTCTCATTTCTTCAGCAAAAGAATTTTCTCTAGAGTCTATTATATTTCAAGTTTATATTATAGCATAGGGTGTAAAATACTGATATGCTCTTGAAAAAAATCAATATTTGTCTACATTTATGCCAAACTTTTGTCCATGCATTCATCTACATGTTGATGTAATTTCAGAAACTTTCCTCCTCAGAGGCAGGAACAGTGAATAGAAACACAGATGACAAAGTGTCTTCAGAAGAATGGCATCACAGGAGCCTCAGTTTCATGATTCCTAGGTAGGAATTGATCACCCATTGTTCAAAACACTGAAATGGTCAGAAGCATTTTTACAGGATTCATTCACTTCTCACCAGAATGGCTGAAGATGTTTGCTGGGAACAGCAAACAAAACAAAAAGTAATTCTTTGTGTTCACGCACATATAAGATACTTGTTTTATGGGAGTGAGACACAGCATTTAGGGTTCCCAGAAATGAAGGCACTAAAATCTGAATATAAATCTTAAAATTAATTAATCAAAATTATCAGTTGAACAATTGACCTCTTTCTGTCCATATATTCCAGAGACTCCTATAACCATAAATTAACAGAATTTCCAGTGACCTTACAATATTGTTAATAAACATGAACTTATGTCTATAATAAATGTGACATTTCAGAAACAATACCTGTGTGCAGGAACATAGATTTTCAAACCTAGGTTTGAACTATCATACCTGGATAAGGACATAACAAAAAAACCTAAAAAATGCCAGTGAGGTAAAGGTAGAGATGGAGGGTGGATCATCTTTTTGCAGTGTTAGGATCAGTAGGTAAGGTGTTAATATGTGGCTTCAGAGCTATACATTTTCCTAGAAGTAGGATATTGCACAGCACTGAGGATGGAGGAGGAAACAGAAATTTATGGGGAGCAACAAAGGAGTCAGAGGTATAGAATCTCTGGGCAGTTCATAGAAATACACAAGACTCATATAGCAGACATGCTAATACTAACAGTATACTAGGTCATAACAAGCCTGGTATCACATATGTTTGAGATTTTACCACTTTGATCCTGGTCCATCGTTACATCTGCCTGTGCTAGAACTCACAGGTAATTAATAGATGTTGAAATGTGAAAACCCAAATATGTAAACCCAAATATGTACAGAACAGTGAAGAATGGTAGATTGTACCATCAGCTCAAATGATATTTAAGTTCTTTTGCACTTGACATTAAAGGATTTTCAAGTCTGATTCACGAGAGGAGTTGAGTGTTTCGTGCATCACTGAGACTATCACAATCTTCTTCAGCTCATGTCAAAACATATTTTAAAGTCTGAACACACATGGTCAGATGTGCATAGATACTGAGGTCATAGTTTTACTCATCAAGTTGCCACTGGAACCTGTATCTCCACTCACTCCAATACTGAGGGTACTCTCCTAGGTCCTCCCCAAAACCAGTGTGGAACTGTGAAGAACTGTCTGAGTCTGCATGCTCATTTTACTCAAATCATTCTAGTTTATGCTCCTATGGTAGGATGCTAAAGACCAACTTTTGAATCACCACTCAGCCTGATTTGAACTGAGATTTTAGGAGGATGTTGTCCTAGTCACCAGACTGAGGAAATTTAGGACAGTATCTACAATGCACAAGGATCTCTGAACTAGTTCCTGTCACTCTGCCAGTCTTGTGGCACAGCCTTAGAAGGATGGGCATTGGCAATCCAGGCTGAACGATCATACCAGGGCAACACTAGAAGCAGGACTCCTCTCTAAAGGGTCTGCAGCCTGGTCTGGTACTGCTCTGACTCTATTCTGGAACCATTCCTGGGTTTCTTGTATTCACTTCCAACTCTGTGCTATGCATGCTTATCTAGTCATGCCATGCCCAAAATCTCAGTTTGCCTTATTCAAGTTCTTCTATCTGGTCACTTATGGCAGACTTTGGTACAAGGATTAAAATTCTTTTTTTCCACCTTCTATTTTATGTCTTACCAACTGAAAATAAAAGCAAGTCTTGTCTTTTTTTTTTTTTTCCAAGTAAATAATTATATGTAGAAATCAGTCTCTTCTTTGTGACCATAATGTTACGTTTCCCAGTACATCAGCAGAAAATCTGTTTGAAGACAAAATAAGCATGAACCCACCGTACTTGCTGCCATCAGTCTACCTCCCTTTCACCATGCCAGCTGGATTACTCTGAAGTGTCATTATATATACAAAGGAAGCAAAAGCAAGCCTGGCACTCAGAGCACTAACCAGTGGAGGACTAAAGCTCCAAAGCAGAATCTATTGCACACTGCAGTCAGCTGCTAAAACACTAATACAAAATATTATTAATCCAAGTGCCCTAAACTGCCATGACAGTGGCTACTGTATATGTATTTATTTATCTTGTATGGATAAATATATAGCAATAAATAGAAATCAAAATACTTCAAGTTTACAAAGAAGTGCTATACTTTATGCTCCAGAAATATGTATATTGTTTGTAGTCATGACTATGTTGGATATGGGCTACAATTTCACTTTCCCAGAATTTATAAAGTTGTAAACTTGTTCACAGGCAGAAAATGCCCAAATGAAAAAGGCTTAACTTTCAATCTGTGCTAAGCATATCTGATATGATATAATCTTTTCCTAGTTAAAACATTGTGTGCTAACATTTGCAAATTTTAAAATGTGTGTTACCATGACTGCAGCAAACATTCTATTTTTAGATTCTGTTAATTTCTCATCTTAAAATATAGAACTGCAACTAATAACAGCAGCCAGTATCCTTCCCTCTTGTAACAATTCAGCTATATTATTAAAGAACTATGGTCCACTCAAATGCACAGAAGTGGTTTTAGACATTTGTTGATGAAATTTTATATCAAGGAAAGCCTTTTAACATGAAACTAATTTTCTGCACTATTTACTAACAAGACACAGATATCAGAGTTAAAATTAACAAGTGCTATTAACATTCAATTTGTAATTGTCTTATTATGCAATGATAGATGTTCTAATTAGTTACATAGGCAATAAACCAAGATTTAACTAGATATACTAAAAAGACTATATTTAGTAAAGAATTAAGATTTCAATATTTAATGCCACATAAACATAGACAAAAAAGCCCACATGTACATGCAAAGAGCCATCATGATCCACTTCATCAGAATGAAGACAAATGTTCAGGAAGAGATAGATTTGCTATCCATTGAAATACTCCAATTCTTAGTAATAATTTGTACAATAGTCAATAATGGACTTTTGGAGAAAGAGTTCAAAAATAAATAAATAAAAGCAATAAAAACAGTATGCAAAATACAGGTGCACCCCCATATTCAGTTTGTGATACAGCAGTATTTCTTTATTCTTTTTCTCCCATTTCTTATTCTGTCTATTGACCATCACAGACAATTAAACTGAAGACATCTTCCATATTTCTTTCCTAAGTAGCAATGAATATAGAATCCTTTATTTTACCTGCATAATTAGAATATCTGCCTGTTGGGTTTTTCGTTTTATTTTGGTTGGTTTGGTTGTCTTGTTTTGGTTTGGTTTTGTTTTTTTTTTCTATTTGCATCACTTCACATCTATTGACATGGAATTTCCTATGGTTTTGTTGCCTTGTCATTCTGTGTTACCTCAGCAACTTTCTGCCAGTATCTTCGGTTTAGTCTGTCTTGTATTATTTTCCATCAGTGGTCATTTTATATGTTCAGAACACAAGGGCTTGAGCAGAAGCTGTGAGGACTCACCAGTTCTGCAAGCAAGTCATAAGAGTCTAAAAGTGTACATTCTAAAAGTGAGGGCTGTGTAATAAATGAGCAAAAAGGAAAAAATCAATTCAGGTAACTTGTTAGCCAAACTGTGTGTGGCAGGGATAGAAATTGGTAAGCATTCTTCAAGTAAAGCATATCTATTGAAAATTACTCTTTCATTCAGACATCTTTTGTTCAATGGACCTAGAGCACAGGTCTGAGAAAATACCACACATGTTCCTGACATCTACAGAAACCAGAGAATAATGTTTTGTTCTAAAACTGTGGAACCTCATAAGCGTTGGAACAAAACATTTCAAATTTATCCAAGTTCTAATTACAATAAGCTCTCCCTCACTTCCACAAGAATTTCTTTTATCTCTGGTTTTATTTGGAACACAGTTGAGTTCTAGCATAATGTCTGAAATACCTACCAGCTAGCACACCAGCCACACAGCACTGTGTATCTTAAAGGACAAAGTATAACCAGTAAATAGAAACAAAGAAGGAATGAGTGACTGGTCCTCACTAATCTGTAGATTAATTATTTCTACAGGGAAGTTATGAAAACTCCTGATGCAGCTGACACTGCTGACAACACATATTTCATAGAACCATAGAATGCCTTGAGTTGGAAAGAATATAATGGAGAGTGGCTCGGCAACTACATCAGCCATTTCTCTCACAACTCTGGGATGCATCTCATTAGGATCCATAGACTTATGTATGTTCAGGTTCCACAGGTGGTTGAGAACCTGATCTTCAATTACAGTGGGAGGGACTCTGTACCCATGGTCCCCACCTGGTGGTCTTTTAACTTGGGAAGTGTGGGGAGAGAGGTTGCCAAAGAAAATCATGGAAAAAAGTTGTTGAAAACCTCAGCTTTCTCCTCATCTGTTGTTACCAGCTTGGCATTCCTGCTCATCAGGAAGGGTATGTTTTCTTTGACCTTTCTTTTCTCATTGATGTACCCATAGAAACTTTTCATGTTATTCTTCACATCCCTTGCCAAGTTCAGCTCCAACCATGCCCTGGCGTTCCTGACCTCATCCCTATACAATTGCGCAGCATCTCTGTACTCTTCCCAAGATACCTGTCCCGGCTTCCACTGCCTGGACAGCTCCTTCTTGCCTTTTAGTTTGACCAGCAGGTCTCGACTCAGCTTTGCTGGTCTGTTGCCTTCCTTGCTTGATTTCTTACACATGGGATCGAGAGCTGTTGTGCTCTATGGAAAGTTTTCTTCAAGATCTGCTAGCTATGTTCTGCTCCCTTGTCCCCAAGGACCGTTTCCCAGGGTGTCCTACTGACGAACTACTTGAGGAGCTGGAAGTTTGCTTTCCTGAAATTCAGGGTCCTGGTTATACTCCTTTTATGATTCGTGTCCCTTAGTACTGTGAATTCCACCAGTGAATAATCACTGCAGCACAGGTTGCCTCCAGTCTTGATATCCCTGATGACCTCACCTGCACTGGTGCCCAACAGATCCAGTATTGAATACCCTCGGGTAGGGGTGTCTACTTCTTGTCCTAAAAAGTTATATTCGAGGCATTCCAGGAGCCTCTTGGATTGCCTATAGCTTGCTGTGCTACTTTTTCAGCAGACGTCAGGGTGGTTCAAGTCCCCCAGGAGGATGAGAGCCTGTGAGTGCAATGCGTTCTGTATCTAGAGTAAGAATGCTTCATTAGCAGGCTCACCTTGATCAGGCAGCCTGTAGTAAACTACAACCACAAGATTCCCCTTGTTGCCTTGATCTCTAATTCCTACCCATAGGCTTTCAGCTTGCTCTTGGCTATTCTTTAGGGACATCTCTTCACACTCCATCCATTTCGTATCATCAAGGGCAACACTTCCACCCCTCCTTCCCCTCCTGTCCCTTTCTGAACAGCTTGTAGCCATCGATAGCCACACTCCAGCTGTGGGCTTAACCCCACAAAGTTTCATTAATGGCCACTATTTTGTATCCTTCCAGCAGCATCCTTCCATCTCCTCCTGTTTGTTGCCCATGCTGCATTTGTTCACACAGAGGCACTTCACCTGGGCAGTCGGCTGTGTCACCTTCTTAGAGAAGTACCCCTTCATTCCCTTAAGGTATTTCCCTGATCTTTGTCTGTTGTCTCCTACTACTTCAGGAGCCCTGGCTCATCTTTGTGAGACTTTGGTTGTGCTGCTATGTCCCCAGCATACCTCAGGGCAACAGTTTGAAGGCCCTTACTAGCTCCCCATCCCACTAATCCTTGTGTGTCATCCCATAGCTTGTCACAGACAAGCCTGGTATTATTATCTGCCCATCCTTCACTGCTAGTTTTTTTCTACTTCTTCTGTTCAGACATATATTATGACGAAGTTATTATCTTTGCTCTCACCTAACAAAAAAGTTGCTAAAAAATAACAACAAACAAAGAAAAAATATTGGAAAGATTTCTTCTTTGTCCCTTAACTTACTGCAGCTGATTACAGTTTTTGCTTACCACTTAGTTCTTACACTTCCTATTTCTGTGCTCTATGCAGCAATGATCCAAGAGATGCATTCTCTTTTTTTCAAAGACATTTATGGTACAAATCTCTGCAAGAGTATTTTGGTGTATGACACTGCATGGAACCTGTAAGAACTGTAATATGAGAGGAGGCATGAATCCTATCTCTAATTTGTCGAAGTACTCCCCATGGAACTATTAGAGACACAGAACAAGAGACCAATCTAACAGATTTTCCAAGAGCTCAAGAAAGCAATACTGATAACAGAAGAAGCAGCGTTATAAACACCCATAGATTTGTCTAAGCACTAGTGGGGTCTAAATACAGAGGAGGAAACAAAATATTATCAAACATCAGAGCTTTACAAAGGTTTCCATTAGAAATTCCTGATGGGTTACTGGCAAGGAGGGAAATTGTTTTAATAAAAATGTCACACACAGTTGGAGGATTAAGCAGTAATAATTTTTCTCCTTTAACTGAAGAGATCAAATACTTGAAGAATTCAGAAATAATGTCAAATATCTGAACTTTACATGTAAGACTTCTGTTCTGCACATTTCCAAAATATACAAGATATAAATGCCACTATTCTTACTTAAATAAAGGTCAGATCTGGGCTTCTATGTGGATAAAGAACTAGGTGCCATAGAAAGTAGAGAAGACAACCCTTCTGCAGGAAATATCAGACAGGGAAAGGAGGAGCAGTCTTCCTCTGAAGTGTAATATATCAGGGAAATATCTACTTCACATTCCTAAAACATTGCCTTTTTGTTGGGACTCTCTCCCATGCATATACTGGGAAATTGACAGGTAACCGAGCTATGGATATCTCCATTGTATTTTTATTGTAGCTCTAAATCATGTTAAAAGAATTACATGTGTTGTTTTATGACCCTTTGAGTCAGTTCTCCCATCTTGTTTCACAAGTAGAGCAGTGTGGTCTTGTTCTATTCACATTGCACATCAGGTTTCTCAGGGGAAGATTGTCCTGCAAACCCATATCTAGCTTGGTTCTTCTGACAGAGCTGACTCATCTACACCATATCAACATCCTCAGCTCCCAAACACTTCTTTCAGCAACCTCCACTTGCTGTAATTCCCTCAGTATTCACTCTGATTCTGTGGGCTAGATATACTCCAAAAAGCTGATACTATTTAGTGGAGGAAAAACAGAGAAAGATATTTAGTTGTGGTTTCATGAACCATCAGCAAGAGAAGCATGTAGACTCAGTATCCAGCACTGGAACACCACTTAGGTGTGGTGTTCCTTAGGAATTATTCATGCTGACTCATCAACCTACCATGACATAACTGCTTGCGGTATCTTGAGAAATGTCTCACTCCATAGCAGCTGAGAATCATAGAATCATAGAATGGTAGAGGTTGGAAGGGACCTCTGGAGATCATCATGTCCAACCCATCTGCCAGAGCAGGATCACCCAGGGCAGTCCATACAGAACATATCCAGTGGGTTTTGAAAGTCTCTAGAGAAGGAGACTCCACAATCTCCCTGGGCAGCCAGTTCCAGTGGTCCATCACTCTCACAGTAAAGAAGTTTTTCCTTATGTTGAAGAGGGACTTCCTGTATTTCAGGTTGTGACCATTACTTCTCGTCCTATCACAGGACATCATGGAAAAGAGACTGGCTGCTTGACACCTACCTCTCAGATGTTTATAGACATTAATAAGATCCCCTCTCTGCCTTCTTTTCTCAAGAGTAAACACCCCCAGTCATGGAGCTAGAGGGAGAAATGTGCCATGCTTCATCTTGAGACAACTGTACCACATTTCAAGGTTACTGACAGTGAACATCAGAGATTATATCATTATATAAAGAAGGTGCAGACTCTGACAAGCTTTTTTTTTTGCTTTTTGTGTCATCCAAGCAAAGGAATAGGCTTGCCACTAAAATGGTGGCCATAGACAAAATCTGAGACTGCTTTTGTACTGCACTTCCTTTCCTGTTATACAGAATAACAGTTACAAACCAGGAAGACAAAGAATTGATGTGATGACCAGTGTAACAATTCATTTCAGAGTGTCTGTGTTTCCCTCATCTTCTCTCTCTGGGATTGTCTTGACTGGGAAGCGCTGCTATTTATTATAAATCACTTAGGGACATTTCAGTTCCTGCTGTATTTCTCACTGTTACTACCTATGGATAATATATCTTCTTCCAGACAAATGCTCGGTTTATGGGGACTGATTTTGATGTAAAAATTCATCCAGTTTTTCCAAACATACATTTTCTAATTAGGCTTTGCAACTGAACACTTACTAAAGAATTCTGAGTGTGAAATGTTGCTTTTCTATCTGACATTCTGTATCATTTTGGTCTAAGTGTAATTACTAATTACTGTGTAGAATCAAATAAAAGTGTAAAAACTATGGTATTTCATTTGGCTGTCTTATTATAGACATCTAATTTATGTTCCTCTGGGTGTAATTTCAGGAGACACTAGTTTTGGAGGCAAAGACAGCTTAAAAAACTGTGTTGCACTTGATCACCTCCTGAGCTGTGGTGGCCCAACACTGTGAAACTATGTTCTAAAACAGGTCACGGGACAATCTGTTAAATAAGGAGGAGTAATTATATTTAACCTGGATAATTTTGCATGTTCAATTGTTGCATAACCATGCAAATCAAAGTAGGAAGTGTTGATTTGGGTGGTGCAGAGGTATGGCATGAAGGTTAGAAAGTTCTTAATCTGGTCTTTCCTCAAAACATGTGTCTTGTAAAGTCCTCCAGAAAACTGGAGCCTCATTCTCTTGAATTGTCACATTCTTCAGTGAACTTTCATAAATATTATTGTAGGATACATAACACAAGTCAAATTTGGTTACTTTCTAAAGGAAGCTATTTCAGTTCACTTTAAGAAGCCTAGGAAGAAAGGCATATTATCAAGTCACCTGGCTGAAGCATCTATAATACATCTAAATTTTAGGTGTGAATTGAATACTTTTAAAGTAGATGCATATCTTCTTCATGCACTCAATAGAGAAAGCCAAACAATAACTACTATCTATATTTAGGGAGACAAGATCTCATTGTGAGGGCTTCAGAGACACGTGTCCTTCTCCAACAGTTGGTCAGAGAAATAATATTTTCCCTAAGTCACTTTAAGCACCTAAAATTCTCATGAATTACAGACTTCTTGTCTCCATTATGATCTTACTTCATCATCTAAATTATGTGTTGGCAGTATCTTCTACAAATACCACTGAGGACATTAACTGGGAATAAAAAGCAGAATCCTGAAATCAGTTATGTGCCTCACTTTTTGTCAAATAAGTAATATCACTGCTCTGGGAGTCTTTAGCTGTTAATTTTGCTGCAGCTTTCAGTTCCCTTTTTCCCCAAAGGGATGGAGTAAAGGGATTTAATGTGGCAGAGTGCCTGAGCCCAGAGAACTATACTCTGTACAGCTGATGTGACAGCCATGCTGTGTAAAGGAAACGTCTGATCATTTTTCCTCTGGTCATCTGGAACATTCACTGAAAATACAGAGAAAAACTTGCAGAATTAAAGCCTAATGGGTTCATGCAGTGGAACTAATAAGAATATTAGCACAACACATCTTTAAATAGTCCAAATAATGTTTTTTTTCTCAAGTGGAACATGCTGTTGAACCTATGTGCAACCCCCCTCCCCCCCATCACTTCTGTACACAGTCCTTCACAGAAATCCATGAAATGCAATAGAGCTCTTTTTGGGCAATTTCACTGTCAGGGAAGAATGCAGGAAGGGTGGAACACCAGCTCTCCGATGGAGTAATTTTAGATTTTATTGTAATGCCTGCCAGTGAATATTCCACATGCAGAGATTACTAAAGCAAACTGTGAAAGGCCACAGCCTGCCCTGTAACCCTAAAAGGATGTTGGATTTGGCTCTCTTCCAGGGCAGCAGGATGTGTGGCCTGGATTAGAACAGGAATATTCCTAACATTCATTGCTTTTTAATGATGTCATGTTTGCTAGCTATTGCAAGTGCTTTATGCTTTCCTCTGTAAAATCTCTTCTAATACTAACAAAACTTCCTGATGAGAAAACATTTCAAAATAAGACTGTAAGCATCACATCTATGCAATGATAAAAGTACAGAGCTGCTAAAATCATAGTTTATGGAAAGAGTAAAACAGTTTCGATGACTGTACTGTTATTACATGTGTATGTCAAATACTGTAAAATAAGCCAACAATACATGCTAAGTCATTATTTTAATGTTCCTGATTTTATAAATAAAAAAATCTTTACATTGAAAGGTCTCATTTTGCTTTATACTGGGTCTGATCATGCAACCCTATGTTGAAAAAAGTTAATATTTTATTTAATATTGTGATCATTTTTTTTCAGGGAGGATATAATCATAAGATTAAAAAATGAAACATGAATGTTCACATTTTTTGATCCTGTAAAGCATGATAGTGACCTCTTAACATGACATATGAATTCTGGAAATAAACACAATTCTCAATTGTGTTATTAATTATAATTGTGTTGATCAATTATAAATTGGTTTTAGTCATTTTCAACTGTCAGTTGCACAGGAGAACAAACTGGAGGTGGAAGCCCCAAAATAGTCTTATTTTTGTCATAAGAGTCTCTAGCAATGTTCCTACTGATCCGATCAATACTACAGGTTTTTAGTCAAAATACCTCACCATCTCACTGTAAATGGAAATAGATTTAAAATAAATTACCTCTGAAAGGTAATTTTATCTGCACTCTTTCTAATTAATTGACCTGCAGATGGGCCATCTTACTCAGGAGCTGTGGTCTTTCTGGGATCAATTCCTATGCAGAGCTTTCTTCCTGGAACAGGGTCTTTCTGGGGTTGCCAAACAGAAGAGTCACAGGGTGATCCTGCAGTGATCAGAGCCAATGTGGCCACCCCTGACTGTTCCATCTTGGCTTCTAAAGAGGAACCAGGCACTTTAATGCCTGGTGGGCCAGGCGGCACTGCACAGCTCTCACCTCATCTGAATTTCTGTTGGCTAGAGGAAAGGGCCATTGACATTTTTCTCCATCTCCACAAGTACTGACAAAGTTAAAAATTTAAGAGGCATGTGTTTATGTTTCGAGCTTCACCGTCTCCTTGCCTTTCCGTGGCTACTTGGTCTTCTGACACCCTCATGAAGCAGGTGCTGCTTTGTCCTTCTGTCAGGACTTGCTGCTCACTAGAGCTGCTGGCAGGGCACCCACATGACATGAGATTGCTTGCATGGGCCTGATGTGCCTCCTGAGATGGCTGTACCTCACTTGGTACCTGCTTTTGAGGGCGGTAGAGTCATCCCTGTCAGTCCCTGGGAATCCTGTTTCAGTGACCAACCATCTTCTGACTCAAGAACATATTCCTAATATCCAATTTGAACTTACCCTGGTGAAACATCATACCATTTCCTCATGTCCTATCTCACTGGTCATCAGAGTGAGGAGTTCAGCATCTCCCACTCTGCTACCTTCCTGAAATTCCTAAGCATAGTCAGGTAACTTTTTCCTGGGAAATGGGAGCTTTTTACTAAATCAGTTCATAGACTTTCACAATGTAGATCTGATATATATTTTTAACTCTAATATGGGTGGACTGTGGATATGGAATTGGCTGGATGGCCGCATCCAGAAGGTAGTGGTCAATGGCTCAAAGTCCAGATGAAGAGCAGTGACAAGTGGTGTCCCTCAGGGGTCCATACTGGGACCTGTCTTGTTTAACATTTTTATCAATGACACAGACAGTGGGATCGACTGCACCATCAGCAAGTTTGCGGATGACACCAAGCTGAGTGGTGCTGTTGATACACCAGAGGGAGGGGATGTCATCCAGAGGGACCTGGACAAGCTGGA
>JANHFX010006353.1:114779-127199 GCA_027560015.1 Chloroceryle amazona
GAGGGCCTGTTTACAAAGGCCTGGAGTGAAAGGATGAGGGGTAATGGTTTTATATTAGAAAGGAGTGGATTTAGATTAGAAATAAGGAAGAAGTTCTTTACAGAGAGAGTGGTGGAGCACTGAACAGGTTGCCCAGGGAGGTGGTTGAGGCCTCATTCCTGGATACATTCAAGGTGGGGCTTGACGAAGCTCTGAGCAACCTGCTCTAGTTGAGGCTGTCCCTGGTCTCAGCAGAGAGGTTGGACTAGATGACCTCTGGAGGTCCCTTCCAACCCAGACATTTCTATGTTTCTATGACTGAAACACTATACTCATTTTGTATGGAATTCTCCATAAGCAAGTTAAGTGCATCAAAAGATTTTAAAAAGTATATACAAACAATCTCGCAGTAAGAAATATGTATGTTTGTGCAGAAGACTGAAGGAGAATAAGGAAATAAAACTTGTTCAGATCATAGAAAATAATCATGAAAATCAGTAAGGAGAAGTTCTCTACCTGTGGCAGGATAACCATGTACATCAGTACAGGCTGGGAATATTTGCCCTGATGTCCCGGGGGTTATGGCAAGTGACATGCTGGATACAGCTAGCAATGTGCTCTCATCATAAGGCAGGCTGGTTAATTTGCTACAACTGGAGGAGTGTGGTTAGTCAGTCAAGGAAAGTTAGTATCCCTCTCTGCCTCGCAGCGGTGAGGCTTCACTTGGAATGCTGTGTTGTGCTTTGGGACACCCAGTTCCAAAAAGGTTGCTCAGAAATTACATGGTCCAGCAGATTGCTACTAATATGACTAAGTACCTGTGAACAGAACCTGAAGAAGTTTGGCTCCTTAAGTCTGGTAAAGTGGAATCCAAGATGATCTAACCTAAGCCTACGATCTGGAGCTGCAAATATAATGGAGCCAAACATTTATTGGTGGTATCAGATGGTAAAACAAGGCACAAGAGATACTTGCTGCAGTTTATGAGGGTCAGGTTGTGCATTAGGAAAAAGTCCTTCACCTGGAGAATATGGCAGCAAGGGAACAGGTTACCCAGAGAAGTAGATCCTCTGTCTTTAAAGGTTTCCAAGACTCATCTGGACAAACCCAGGGCTAATCTGACCCAGCATGGTGACTAATTCTGCTGTGAGAGAGAGGGAAGGAGGCTGGAGGAGACCTTTAGTTGCCACTTCTAACCAACTTGTTGGCAATTCTGTGAATAGCATGCACGGTCAGATCTGTAGTCCTTCATGCCATTTCTTTGGGCAGTATTCAGTGTCAGATGCCTTGGAGGACAACATAGAATACTCTGATTCAGATAATTATGGAACAATTTGCTTCAAGCTAAAAGTTTATTGCAAGCATAATGAATTTCTAAGGCTTTATTGTAAATGTCGTTTGTAACAGGAATGGTAATATGTTGAAAATGTTTTCAGCAGCCTGCTTTCATTTTAAACATATGAACATTCCAAACCAAGGGTTTCCAGGAAAAAAATCTTTAAACCTGAAATCCTGGTCTTAAACTCTCCACCAGGAATAAAAGTTCTGATTCAGCTGATTCACCTTAAAGAAAGAAAAAAAAAAACAACAAAACCAAAACCAGAAAACAACCAACAAACCCAAAACACAAAAGCTTCCATTGCAATCCAGCCCTTAAGGAGCAGTTAGTAGCAATTAGAAAATTATTGCCTCATCACGATCCTAGGAGTATGCCCTGAGGAAAAAAGCTTTTGACAGAAGACCACCATTCCTCTGATCTTGCTGCCAAAAAGTGTAACCACTACTTTCTTATTCACATGGAAGAAAATTGTTCTGGCCATTGAATGGTAAGCTTTTGTACTTAGACTCTAATACCTGGCTATATGTCTAGATAGATATTTAAAAATTTGTTCACATAATATCACTCTGCAAGACAATAGCTTCAGGAAAGATATTGTAACTAATAAAACTTTCATTCGTTTGTATTCCTCATTGCTCATGATGATTTAGGAAATGGTTTAGTAAATATCACAGACAAATTCTGTCACTGGTTCTAGGTATATAAAGTTCTAAAAACTGTAGATGAAAGCAGACTTGGCCACTGAGAGGGGTAACAGTCTCACGTTCCTAATTGTAGCTCATAGAAACTCACAGAGATAACAGATTATTCACACTTTAATAACCCACAGTCAGAACTGTCTCTGGTTCATATTATCTAATTTTTCTCATTTTAAAACCCTTCTGGAAGATTAACACTGTTTAAAAAGAAAAATAAAAACTGTGAACATCTAGTTAAAGTGCAATTATAGTGTTGGGTTTTGTTTGTGGTTTGTGTGTTTTGGTTGGTTGTTGGGGTTTTTTGGGGGGTTCTTTGTTTGGGTTTTCTAATTTTTTTATTATTATTATTATTATTATCATCATAACTCTTTCTTTCTTTCTTTCTTTGAGGAAACTAATGTATGTGACCTCTCAAAGTCAAACAGAAAATGAGTAACCTCTTCTGGAACAGAACACAAGAAGGTCTCCATACAAAGTCAAGGGCTGCTCTGTTCCTCTATCCCCCTTACTTGTTTATCTGGAAGGATATCTCTATTTGAAATACTGCTAAAGAAGTAGATATGACTGCATTATTATCAATTTGTTCTACTTTGCATTTTATCCTATTCACAAGTTGCTCAAGGTCGCACAGCTTAGATTTATAGGGGGACTTCTGACAAGTACATTGACATTAATGCTACAAATAGTAGAGCTGAATGTCAGGAGTTTCTTGCCAAAAAAGCATCTTGACATATTTTCAGCTGAAAGAAATAGCTGTATTTCTCTTGAGCTGAACAGTCATTTAGGAGAAACTGCTGTCAGTATATTGATGGAATTAACTTACCTACGCTCACACCAGGTGACTCCTGCTTTATGAGCTCTTTTTATGAAAAATTTGCCAAATAAATCAACATTGCTAACGTGGAATGATATCTTTGGCCAGAACCAAGTTTCCTTCTACAGAATATACACAGTGAAACATGAAGTAAATGCATCACAGACAGTTGCTTAGCAGGACAGAAGACATTATAGAACCACATTTCAACCTTCACTGCAAGATTTGGCTGCTTTCAGCAGCTGTTATAGTATTTTGAATGGAGGAAGCAGGGTAAAGCAACTGAGAAATTAAAAATATATTTAACTGTGAAGTAGAAAAAAAGTAAGGAAGATTTTCTATATTTCAAGTAAATACATTTTAAAGTTTCAATTACAGAATTGTGTTGGTAAAAGAAATCCGGTACAAATGACAAGCAAAACTGGTATTTACACACGTTTTTTGCTTGCTTTCTGGTCATTTACAGGGTCAGGAGGATGTGCTAGCATTAATTCAAAGGAGAAAAAATTGCTGCAACGGAAATGGAGTCCTATTTCTACAGACTTTTGCCTCTCTATTCCCAAGGACAAATGTTCATTAAGCCATTCACTTCTCTTCTTGTTCTCATTATAAAAACCACTAACAATTTAGCACTGGTGACTGCTTCCAGAGGTAGATTGTCTCAAGACTGGAGTATAAAGAGTAGAAGATATAACTTTTATTACTAGCAGACCTGCATGGTTGAGGCAGTGTCTGTCTGTGTTATGTCTGGCACTAAGACATGCTATTAATCATTCACCTTCATAATCACCAAATTCACGCCCTTTGTTTCCTCTCTTCTAATGGATTCTTTTTCAGTTATGGATCTTCTGTTTATGCATAGAACACTGCAGCAGCCATAAGTATGACCAAATAGTCTTTGAATTTAAATGTACGAGCTTCTTAAGGGCAATAGACGAGCTTCTTAAGGGCAATAGACTTTAATTCATATATACACATTTTTATCTTTTTGGAAATAGACTTGACTCCAGTTGGGATTAGAGTAGGCCAGGCAGTTGGCTTTATGTATACCTAACACTGTGAGGACAGAAAATTCAGCTCCAGACTCAATGGAATCTTAAACCCTTCTGTATCTTTAGTCAAGCACTAAACCCCAGAAGCACCGCTGTATGTAAGAACCTGGTTTAGGCAGTTGTGGGCAGTCTGTACAGTTGATATTACTATAGATTTATATCTTCTTCCTTTTAATTCATTCCTCACCTCTGCTCTTCTGCTCTTCTTTCATCCCATTTTGGGCACCTGCTACTCTGCAGCTGCTTCCTCTAGACTATGGCATTCATGGAGTCCTTCTGGAGTGAATGTGGAAATCAGAAGTTTATTCTGTCACTTCTGTAACAGAAATGTTGCCATCTTCTCCATGGTGACACTTTCATATTGGATTCAAATATCTCTTCTGCCATAATGGATATAAATTACTCAGTCAGGTCTCAGTACTCAGAGTCAGTCTTGAGGAAACAGTGGAAAAACACTGAAGGAAGAGACCCATGCAACCTTCCACAGATGCTTTGTGCATGTAGCATCCACAGAGCCGTTCAGCCACTGCCATCAGGGGGATACTGGTGGCCTAGGATGAGTCCTTGTGGCAGAAGATTTCAGTTTTGCCATGGCTGCTGAGAAGTGTAAGTCTGCTTTAAAACCCCACAACCATTATTCATCACAGTCTGGATGTGGACATTAGTGTCTGCATTCAGATCATGAAGACACTTGTGCTTTCCAGTTAAGCAGCATTTCAGGTGTAAAAAAGAAAAAAAAAAAGAGAAACCTTTACAAACAGCCTGCTGACCTACAAGAACCTGTAGTCCATTAGCAATAAGTGACCCATCAAATTATCTGCTTTACAATCCTTATTATCTCACAGTTGATAGAACTCATGTGTAATGACAATTATTTATTAATTTAATTGGAAAAAAAATAAAAAGGACATTAGAACTATTTTAAAATGTGACTAACTCAGTTATTCTAAGGACCTTATTTTTCAAAGTCTGTCATTGAAAACTGAATAATAAAATTAGTTATAACTGTCCAGGTAACTCTGTGTTCTCTAATGAAAATCTCATTGATTGCCTTATACTTGCCTCATAAGAATGCTTTCACTTGTTCTGATATTTGAAGTCTTTCTCTGAACAGAGTACCTACCCAAGAAGGTTCCCTTAAAAGTAAAAATGGGCTACACGGGGATCTGTTCCATGCCCCTATGTTCTCCAGATCAAACTTCTTCCTAAATGTAAAGATTAACCTTAAAGCAGCAGTATAGCTCTTGGCCCTGCTCCCTTCCTGAAAAGGAAACTGTCACTTCCAAGTATTTCAGAATGCTAATTCTGAAAACAGCCATGCTACAGCCTGGCAACAATGCACAGTTTATTCTGGGTGGTTTTGGAATTGCCTCTGACTCCTGCTCATTTCCCAATAATTACTGATAATTACACCACTCAAACCAAAATGAAACACAACAGACTCTTTCAAAGCTGTAGAAACAAAGTTTGTCCAGAAACTGACCTTCCCGTTTGGAGGTGAGAGGAAGTGTGCATGGAATTATATAGGAATGATGAGTTGCTTTCTAACTCATTTTGATAGAAATCAACAATCACAGGCAGCAGGAAAACCAAGGCAGGAGCTTTAAGGAGCCCCAGGCAGTAAACTACATGGAGGTTTAGTTTTATTCAGTGTCTTTAGAAGCTGTCAATGTTCTGTCTCACCTGTTATCTTAATATACTGCAACAGTGGCAATGATAAACAACATACATTTAATATAATACCTTCTTTGCTTGTTTATAGTTTCTTTGGTCGGCATATAACCATCTTTGAGGTCTTTTTAAGGTTCATTGCAAGAGGGAAAAAAAGGGGGAAAAGACTGCTGGGGCAGTTGAGGAAGACCTGTCAAGTCTCACTTATACAGCACAACAGTTTTTATGGCATTTCTCCTTTTTCTGCAGAGTGGTTTTACAGCATGTTTCAGCAAGACACTCAGAATCACAATCACTCTAGATTTCAATCATCTTCATTTAAATTGCCCTGGCAGAAACAAGTGCCTTGTAACTGCTTTTGAACTGCAGTGTAAGAGGTTTGGCAGAAAGATGCCTTGGACTTGAGATGCTGCTTTCACATCCATATAAGAGCTGAGGCACAAAACAGCCTTGGAGCTATGATGCAGCATTCATCATGGGGTACATGTGCAGGCATCAGTTGGGCCTTGCAGCTGTGACATTTGGGCAGACGCTCTGACGCTATATTTTCTTCAGTTCAAGAAGTGATGGACAGAAAACCTTGGATTTCAGACAGTAGAAACACACCAGTGTTTATGTGCATTGTTCACAAGCACAAGTATTCTGTGAACCACTGGAGTCCCAGAGTTCCCTCAAGCATTTAAAATGCAAATTTAAATCCTTTTTTGTATGAAGGTTGTATGGATAACTTTGAGATATTGCTACACCACCTTTAAAGGCAATAGAAAGCAACCAGCTGAATTTCTCAGCTTTTCAAAAATAGCTCCACAGCTGGTAAGATTAATTTATTTTCCTTTTGGCATTCCTCCTCTGGACTCAGTAAGCATGATCAGCTGCTATCCACTGGAATCACTATAGAAACAGATCTATTATTATTATTATTCATTTGTAAATACCGACAATGTGCTACATCACAGTTTGTCATACAGAGAGCAGATGGTTTATTATGAGGTTAATGCTCTGAAGCTCAGAGATACAACATCTGAATTGCCAACACCATCACTCCTGCAAAGTCTATGAAATAAATGATGAATACTGGATTAAGCATTGTCAATACTTACAATTTTATTAAGTCCAACGATGGTTGGGCTATATTTTAATACTTTATGGAAGACGTGCTGCTTGTCAAACAGAAGATATTGGCTTGATGCAGAAATAGTTGAATAGAGATCTTTGATCTGTCTTATGCAGAAGCTCAGAGAAGGTGATTGTGATAGTCTCTGGTTGTAAATGCATGACCATGACTCTGGAGTTTTTCTGATTCTAAGAATTCTAAAAACCATAAGAATGTAGAATTTTTAATACAGGTATGTCTAACTGTTCTATTTGTAGATCAAATGTGGAAATAAGAATCTCAGTCACCAAAGGACCCTCATAGATATGTGAAATCCTCTTCCCATCCCTCAACACACACACACACACAGAGTTGTTTTTAATGAAGTTATCTTAAAACTAAAAATCAGGGAGGAAGGGCTCTCACTTATACTTCTGACTGACCACATAACTGTGTAGTAGGCATTAATTCCATTTAAGCCAAAATAACCCAATGTCTGTAAAACAAGGATAGTATCAACCTGATATTACTTTAAGATAGTCAAATGTAATAATAAAAAAATTTCTTCTGTCAGTTAGCAGAGCAGTAATTTTAGGCAGGATCCAGTCAGTGTGCCAGCCTAGCAGGTTTTTGCTCATATTTCACATTTAACGGAGTTCATGCATTGCAAGAACATTGAAGAATAAGTGGAGTGCTGTCCCTCTGAAGCCAACCATGTTCCCTGTGAAATGTTCGTGGAAACTTGAGCTGCTGGAGGCAGTTGTGACCAGATGTATATGGGGAGCAGAGTAAAAGGGTGAAGTGATGCAGGGTTAGACTACAGGCTGCTTCAGAGGTCTCTCTTACTTTGTTGCTGTATTAGTTCTTCTATCAGTCTTTTGATATTAAGAAACATACCTGAGAGAGGGATGGTTTGGGTAGCTGCATTAAAGGTGTTCTGAAAACAAGATGAAACACACGAATAGCGTGTAAAGAAATGTCTGTGGTTGAAAAATCACAACAATGAAAGGTGCACACATTTATGTTTAGAAAGTAAGACATAATTAAATTTATGAAAAAGTAATGATTTTGAAATCCTTGTGAAAAACCTGCCATTCTGTGGTTTTATGCTAAACTCTAAAGAATTAAAAAAAAAAAGCAGAAACAAAAACCTTGATTGTTTTAACTGGAAACGTAGATTTTTAGTCTTGAAAAATTTCCATTTTCCTTGAGACTGAGTTGTTACAATAAAGATGATGGAAATGTTTTTAAAATATACAAATTACTATCTTATCTAAGATTCATTTTCACTTCAGAGGGCCAATAGAAAAGAAAAATACCTTGTTTTCAAGGTTGTTGGAAAAGAAGACCCAATCCACAAGAAAGTAAGATACAAGAAGCTAACCTACTTAGGCAGCCAGTAGTGAGTTGGAAGTATAATGGTTTCCTGTGTTTAGTAGAATCATGTCAACCTGGGCAATATACTTTTGAATATCGCATCCAGTTGGTGTCCGGTGACCAGTGGCATCCCCCAGGGATCAGTACTGGGCCCAGTTCTATTCAGCATCTTTACCGATGACCTGGATGAAGGGATTGAGTCTACTGTTAGTGTTGATCTGCTGGAAGGTCAGGAGATGCTGCAGAGGGACCTGGACAGACTGAGTCGATGGGATGCAGGACAGACTGAGTTGATGGGATGCAGCCAATAGTATGAGGTTTAACAAGACCAAGTGTAGTGTCCTACACTTGGGCCACAGTAACTCCGTGCAATGCTGCGGACTGCGGGATGAGTGGCTGGAGAGTGGCATGGTAGAGAGGGACCTGGGACAGGTTGACAACCAGCTGAATATGATCCAGCAATGTGCCCAGGTGGCATGGAAGGCCAATGGCATCTTGGCTTGTATCAGGAATAGTGTGGCCAGCAGGCCCAGGGACGTAATTCTCCACCTGTACTTGGCACTGGTGAGGCCTCACCTCGAGTACTGTGTGCAGTTCTGGGCCCCTCACTTCAAGAAGGATATTGAAGTGCTGGAGTGGGTCCAGAGGAGAGCGACAAGGATAGTGAAGGGACTGGAGGGAAAGTCTTATGAGGAGAGGCTGAGGGAGCTGGGGCTGTTCCTCTTGGAGGAGACTCCGGGGGGACCTTATCACTGTCTACAACTACCTGAAAGGAAACTGTAGTCAGGTGGGGGCCAGGCTCTTCTGCCAGGCAACTAGTGGCACGACAAGAGGCCATGGCCTGAAGCTGAGCCAGGGAAGTTTAGGTTGGATCTTAGGAAGCACTTCCTCATGGCAAGGGTGATTAGACACTGGAATGGACTGACCAGGGAGGTGGTGGAGTTGCCATCCTTGGAGTTGTTTAAGGAAAGATTGGAGGTGGCGCTTAGTGACATGGTCTAGAGACATCTTATTGTGGCTTTTCAGTACTTAAGGGGCCTGTCAGAAAGATGGGGAGAGACCTTTTAGCAGGGCTTGTTGTGATAAGACAAGGGGTGATGCTTTTAAACAAAAAGAGGGAGATTTAGACTAGAGAGAAGACATTTTTTACACTGAGCGTTGTGAGACTCTGGCCCAGGTTGCCCAGTAAGGTGGTAGATGCCCCATCCCTGGAACTTTTCCAGGTGTGGTTGGTTGGGGGCCTGAGCAACATGCTCTAGTTGCAGATGTCCCTGCAGGGGGATTGGACTAGATGACCTTCAAAGGTCCCTTCCAACCCAAACCATTCTGTGATTCTGTACTAGTGCTATGCCTCTCCATCATGAAATGACTCCTGGTTTTCACTGCTTGCTACAGCTATACAGAAGTGGAACACTTTAGGCTGGACTAAGAAGAATGTAAATATTGTATATCACTATATAAACTGGGGCAAGTAGCACAGTGGATTTAATTTCCCAAGAGGACTTTGGTGGTGAGGAGGCACAGGTCTATGAAAGACAAAGGGACAGAAACTGAAGTCACTCTGATGAAATGGGCACAGCAGCTACACTGAAAACTCCTGCACAGCTGTCAAAGGGAAAAGACAAAAGTCACTGGGTGCCAATGATGAGACAGACAGGCAGGACATTTCACACATAGTTTGGTGGGTGTCAGCACTGGAACCATGTAACAGGGAAATGTGTACATGCAAAAGAGGAGCAGGAAACAGGATATTTTGAAGGAAATAGAGGAAGGAAATTGAGAGGCAGAGGAACAAGAGAAGGGGAAGAAAGGAAGAAAGCAGATGGGGGAAGAGATTAAATTAGGTAGCAGCATTATTAATTATTATGAGATCTGCTTTGCTAAATTTACTACAGGATTCTATAAATGGGAGTTTCCTAAGACAGCGTTTTCTGCTAATTAATAAGTGAATTTGAGAAACCATTGTGAAACTGATGTATTCAAAATTCTGAACATTCTTGAAGTAATTGTAGATAAATAAGGTAGGCTTATACTTGTGTTTCATACCAATGCATTATTTTCTTGTGATTACTGTTATTCTACACTTAGGAACCTATATCTTTATGATAATGTCAGATATTTGAGAAGAATAGATGGGATGAATTTTTTTTTTCTTTAAACAAAATTTATCACCAAAGTCTTCTTGACCATGACCAAAATAATTGTGTTTAACTGTCATCAGTTTAAAATGTCAAAAAATCCCCAATCAAAATTTCTTTTAAAGGGATCTAAGGAAAGATGTTATGTCCCTTGCATACACACCAAAAGCAGTGATGTTAGCCTATTCCTTTCTTTAAAAAATGGAACGAGTAACAATTTTGACAGCACTCACCTATCCTGGGTACAATATCCATCCCATCAGAGCTGTTCAGAGTGACTCACAGAACATATTGTCCTCTAGCTGAAATGCAATGGCTCAGATGTTGCTTCTACTTTACAGTTCCTTTGCCTCCTCCAAGGGTGTGTGTATATACATATTTGAAAAATACACCAGGACTAAATATCATCTGATCATATTGAATCATTCCTGCCCTTTCCTGATACAGTTGAACATCCTGATACACTGTAAACTCAGCTGAATGCGTGCCCAGCCACAGCAATCTGCTTCTCCTGCAGCACTGACATTTCACTATGAAATCCATAACCATCTTAGAAGAGACTGGAAAAGGCTGTTTCCTGACTTTTAATTTTTTTGATCACTTAGGCCAAATTAACTTGATTTTTTATAAGCCACAAATTATAAAAAAGGAGTCATACTGACTTCATACATACTTCAGGCTTAAAAGCTTTGGTCTTATATTAAGAGTTAGAAGCTTACTAGACATATTTACCTATAGAAATTAAAAATAATTGTGACAATGAAACACAAGATGGGAGAAATTTGTTTCCAGTGCTACCAGTATCACCCTGTTGTTGCAAAGACATGTCCAAGGACAAAAATTTTCCCAATAGTGTTAACTTGTTTTCACAGAGCCAGAACGTATGCAAAGAATGAGTGAAAACTTTATGTATCATAAATACACTTCCTCTGCTTTGTAGTAATAGTGCATCATGAAAATAGTTATTATTTTGTCATCTTAGCTTTCCTTCAGTTTGAATGGCTTTTTTTTTTTTTAACCATTAGATATTAATGCAACTTCAAAGGTAGAACTTGGAGCAACTGAACTCAGCTTCATGCATACAGATCTATATTTCAGTTAGTGATGGGCTGCCTGAAAAAGCTCAGGTTTCTTGTTAGGACACAGGAATAGAAGAAAACTTGCAGTGAATCTTCTCTATCCCAGGCAAAAATGTTGCTCACAGACTATTTGTAAATACTTTACTTCTCCATTTCAAACAAGTTTAGAAATGATCTCATACTTCTACACTCTAAAAGACATCCTAGAACCTCATTCCTCTGCTCACTCTTCAGTTTTCTTTTGCTATCCTGCCTAAACATACTTTGTGACCAGTACTGCTAATTTCTTGTAGAATTAGCTCTTAGCTTTGTACCTCTTTCTTCTTCACACTGTTAAACCTACCAAACTATAAAAACCTAGAAATATTCACATTGGTCCAAAGAAAGAGAAAAAGATACAATAAATTATCTCTTTTTGACAAGATGAACAAAATATGCATAGAGAGTGAGTATGTAGAGAGAGGGGCAAGTATAGACATTCCACATCTTAAATATTTTTCAGTTTCTGTCAACCAGCATTTTAAGTTTGGGTTGGAAGCAGCATACAGGATTAACACTGTGATTAATATCCCCTCTGCAAAACTTTATGACTTCAGCATCATTTTCAGCTCATTTATTAATATGTTGAACAGTACATATCCCCACAGAAATCCTGGGAGACTCATTTGATGATCTCCCTCCTACCTCTTTTTTCCTAATTATTAACCAGTTAGTAATTCTGCAAGAAGACCTTTTCTCTGATTCCATGACAGTTTAAATTTCTTTGAGAGTCTTTGGTGATGGTCCATGTCAAAATCTTTTAGAAATTTCAATCATACCATGTCATCTTCTTCTTATGTTCATCATCTTCCCTCTACAAAAGTATTTCTGAAGATTTACAACTATACAGGAGTGAGATCCAGTCTCCTTACATCCTATATTAGAACATAAGTCTCAAACACTAATTAAATTTTTAACTTTCCACCTAATGATAAAGAATTATTTAATTTACCAGGGAAGTTCCTTTGGGGCTTGACTTTAGTCACATTTGCATGGCCAGAAGGTCATATCCCAGTTGTGTATACTTATGCCACACCTATGTGTGTTCGAGGGGCTGGGACCACTTTATCATTATGTGGTTAGAAGCAAAACTGTGTATTCTATACTCTCTATGTCATTGCTCACGGGCTGTTAACAAATC
>JANHFX010006353.1:127310-220274 GCA_027560015.1 Chloroceryle amazona
CACCCGGGGATGGTCTGGGGGCTCGGGTCAGCACGAGGGACCCTGCCCCGCCGGATTTCCGGACCTGCCGGATCTGCCCGACGGTTTTTCTCCGGAGGACAGGAGCGGCCAGATCTTTTTCCACGGGATCACTGCTTTAGCGGGACCATCTCATCGGGACTGCTACAGCCACCCCAGCCGGCGGTGTCGGGTTGTGTACGGACTCTGTTCGGGGTATTTCTTTGTACTGTTGCATTTCTGTTGTTTTGTATTTCTGACTTGAGTCTCTCGCTGGTTTGCTTTTCGAACCATTACACTACAGAACTGTCACAATCCAGTTTAATGGTACTGTTCTCATAGACTAGAATCATAGAATCATAGAATGTTAGGGCTTGGAAGGGACTTCTAGAGATCATGGAGTCCAACGTCCCTGCCAAATCAGGATCATCTAGGACATGTCACACAGGAACGCATCCAGACAGGTTTTGAAAGTCTCTAGAGAAGGTGACTCCACAACCTCTCTAGGCAGCCTATTCCAGTGCTTCATCACCCTCACAGTAAATAAGTTCCTCCTCATGTTGAGGTGGAACCTTCTATGCTCGTGTTTATACCCATTGTTCCTTATCCTATTGCTGGGCACTACAGAAAAGAGGTTGGCTCCTTCCATTTGGCACCCATCCTTCAGATATTTATAGAAATTAATAAGGACTAGTTGACAAATTAGTCACCTAGGGTGCAGACAAATTGAGTATGGGGCAGTCTTGAGAAAGACAGAGCCTGTGCTCCAAGTTCATGCATTAAACATTAGATGATGCCATATCCTGAGCACAAACACACATCAGCACTCTCCTTCTTAAAATCCATTTGTATAGACATGTTTGCAAGAATTTTGGGTTGAAGAGAGCAGTAAAGAAGGGAAAAACCTAGTGCTAGTGCTAAGTAAGATAGTAGAAGACTTTGGACTCCCAGTGTCCTTTTGATGCTCTCAGTCTTCCCTTATTTTTGACAATAAATTCAAGGTCTTTACTGTCTTTAAACATGTTTTCTGTCTCTCCAGTCATCATTTTCTGCTCTTGCTCCCTATCAAACATGGGAGATCAGTGCTTTATGGATGAAATTATATCAGTACCGTATGCAATGGTAATATAGCTTCCTTGTCTGTACTGGGAGTATCCACCCTGCTACAAGCATGATAATCTATGTAGTATGATCCTCTGCATTTCCTACCTTTATATCAATCAATCAATCAATCACCTTGGTCTAAAAATTAAGGAAAAAAAAAAAAGTTTTCATTTGAACCTTGTTTCTTTACCCACTTCATAGAAAGTTTAATTTTTTTTTTCTGTTCATATGTTTGAAAAGCTTTGTATAATTTATTTTAACTTCCTTTGCAATGACAAGCTGAATTAGACTTCTGACAAGGGTTTTGGACTTTATTCTTAAATTTCCTATTTTCCAAGATGTAGCTTTCACGATTTTTTCATTCCTTATAGAGTCTTACTATTCCTAAATAATTCTTATATGATTCGTTATTCAATTATAAGTGGAGCTTTCCCCACTGTTTTTTATTCTTATTTAAAATTCATCTTATCCTTAAAAATTCTTGGTAGTTTAGACAACTCTGATTGAAAGACATTTCAGTCAGCTTCACATTTAAGTTCCTAATTTCTACACATCTGTAGACTTCACAGAATTCCCACAGAATTTGGGAAGCTTTATGCTGAAACTTGTGACATTAACAAAGCATTAAGACAAATACTTGTCAAGTGAAGACCTACTTATGCAACCTCTGCATGCTGCTAAAGCTTTAAATCATATGACTGTATAGCATGTTTCCAAGAACTGAAAGATTGCCACTATTCTATATAAATTCTATGCAGTCCTACAGTGAGAGCTTTTTCTCTCATTTTCAGTTTTTCTGTCTTAAGCATATAGACTGATAAAGATGCATATGTATATTTATTTCCTGGTGCTGGGTACAATTCCATCTTATTTCTCTGATAAATAAACAAAGCTTTTTTGACTTCAGAAGAGAACAAAATACATCACTTTACAGTAGTCACTATAATACTGATAATTAATGTCTTGAATGCAGATGCAGGATACACTTCCACCAGAGTTTAGCAGAATTGATATAGATTTAAGTGACCATGTCCTTTGTGATGAATGTCTTACAAAATTACTAATTTTAACTGAACAATGGTGATGCTGAGTGACCCCTATGACTAGTTACAGCAACTGTATTCACAAGGATATATAAAGGGTTCTCATCTCCTCTACAAGACTGCCTACCTTTGCCATTTAAGAATACCAGAAAATTCATCATATTAAAAACACTGATATTGTCAGGTTCCCTGGGTAAAACAATCAGGAATGAATAAACTCTACACAGAGGTGATTGAGTCATTCCCTTCTGTATTACAGGCCTGACATAAGATTATGTGTAAAGTTAAAATGACAATTTTTTCTTTAAGAATTTCTTTTACAAGTTAAATTTAATTCTAGAAAGAACAAAAGATTTTTTTTTTTAAGAGTTCAAATTAAATTTTAAATCAACTGGGGTAATATGCAACTTACCTGATAACTGTCTAAATGCAAATTGTAAAGTCTCAGATAGTTATTTTGGGTCCTTGACCTGTAGACACTTCTACAAAGCATTTGTTCCTGCTAAGAAAGCATGTAACAGGGTTGAAACTTCCTAGAGATGTTTAATTCTGTCTACTAAGATCACAACCTTATCTTTTAGAGGGAAAAATAGTTTGACAATTTCTCCCTTTGTGTTCTTATGTCTTCACAAGAAAATGGTATTTTTGTATCATAAATTATCTTTTAAGACTGCAATCCACACGGACCTATCGCAGGCTACTGATTGGAATCATATGAATGTTAGTATTACAATTAATTCCTTCATTTTTCAGACAAAGCATAATTGTGTCAGAATCAGAGTCAAAAGGACTAAGATTCCAAAATGAAATGTGTTTTTCTGATGATAAATCCAAATGTCTTTTGTTCATGAGGAAACACATGTGTGACAGCCATTGTTTTCTCCATGAACTACAATATGTCTGTCTAGTTCTTTCATTTTGATTCATGAGAAACTTATGGCAGCAAGGAACTTAACTAAACAGTGGTGACTGGTGGGCAGTGAGTGTTACAGGAACTATGCTTTATTATAGAGTTTGTAAAAAAAAAATCTTTTGTTCGGGTAGTTACAGCCTCTTTTTTAACACTTTACTATTACATTTATTCAAACAAGCAAGATTTTCTTATACAATTTACTATTCTTTCATGCTCTTCTCCTGTTTTATGCCTTGCATCTTCATCTGCTGCTTTCTAATTGCTAGGGAAGGCAGACAAGATGTCCCATTGGGAACAGATGGCTTTCTGGAAATCTACCAACAAGGACTACTCCTGGAATAGATTTTATCTGCAGGCCCCACACAGAGGTAATATATGATACCTACAAATAGATAATGCTCCAAAGGCTTAGGAAGGAAAAAACCTATATCCTGCTGGAGTTCTTAAGCCTGTTATGACCACAACATGCCAACAGAAAGGCAGACATAAAAATGAATCCTATATATAACATTGAATTTTTGAAGTGAATTTTCTTTACTTCCGTTCAGTTCCTATGACGGGGCAGCTATGCTTAAAAGGCATTGTTTCTGAAGGGCTGTGTTTTACTTCTCAATGGTAGATTTAATAAAAAAATTAAAATCAGCTATAATGTTATCCTACTTTACAAAAATGGTGTAAGATAATATCTGCAAAGAATGTAGAAGTATCTACAGGAGTAAGATACAAATATGTTAGATTACAGTAAGTTCAAAGAACTATCTTTGTCAGTGTTATGTCTTTCTATTCTATGTTCTGCACCTTTACTTTCTTTCATCATAGACAGGAGACATGCTATTTGTAACATCTTATAAAATACATATTTATTTTGGTTTGGTTGTCCTCAATCTAAAATAAAATTGATTGTAACCATATTGTATATGGCTGTTCTGTGTGTCTGGAAAATATTATTCAGAGGTTATGGATGGGGCTATAAAATTGAGAGATCAGAGATACACTGTGTATGGTAGAAAAATACACACTACAGATATTGAAGTGACAATAGTACTCTGTATCCTCAGGATTCTAACCTCAGCCTTGAAAAAATGTGTGGTTTACTTAATGTTCCTGTTTACAATGCAAAATTAGTATTAGAGAACTTCACCTTTTCATTATTTATTAAGAAAAAAAAACTTCTTTTTTTGACTGTGAATAAGAGTTACCAATAATTAATCCTAAAAATTCAAATACTGGAATGCAAGTAAGGGAAAGAAAATATAAATGTTACCAGGTTATTCCTAGGATTTAACATTTTGAACATATTGTTGTTTGAGAAGGAAAAAATGGCTTGACTGCTTTTTGCCTGAGTAGGTTCACAATAGGGTTACCACGCTATGACTACTTTTGGAAATTTGGAGGTTTTCCTTTTTTATTGTAAAGCAAAACTGTATGGAACACTTGGAAACACAACCACAAATTAGGTGCATGTTAGCAGTACAAGAGGAACAAAAAGAAGACAAGTGATACTTGCTTACCTTTTAAGTATTCAGGAGAAATGGCAAATGTGGAATAGTATTAGTCAGAGTGTTTGTATTACCTTTACAATATAAACTAGAAACAGCCTTTTAGGCTATAAATGGGAATAACTATAGAAATTTCATGTGGGGAAAGGAATATTCTTTAATTTCTGAGGCAAACTTTGGACATTTTAACCTACCCACTATTTGATCAAGTTCATTTAATTTCTGAGATAAGAAGTTGTCAATTAAGGGGGAAGATGCCAAGCTCTGCATCAAGACAAGGCAGGGCTTTCTTGTCTACACCTTCTTTTTCTTGGCTGGGCGTCATGGTCATGGGCAAATTTTTCTTAGAGTGTTGTGTGGTGTGAAGTGCAGGGGAGCAGTGACTGAATCAATAAAGACTATTGCAGATTATCCAAGTCCCATTTACTGGGTATGAAATTTGCTTTCTTAACTTAGGTGAAGGGTTTCTTCTACCCTGAAACAGCTGTACAGTGTAGTAATAATGCTTCTCTCATGCTCCAGGTCTTTCTATGACCACCACAGCTTGGTCACATAAGTTTCTGGAGCAGGAGGAAAGCAGCAGCAAAGTATTCAAAAGGGTGTGACAGCTGTTGAGCATATTTTCCATAAGCGACCTTGCATCAAGCACTTTTCCCCATCACGTAGCCAGAATGCCCTGACTTAGAGCACATGCAATGGCATATCCTTGTATGCCTATCATATGAAACAGTTCATTGTACAGCTGGAGGCCCATCATCTTTGTGAGACCTGATTCATGAGTCTTGCATATCAGGGTTTCAGAAATTTGGAAGGGCTTATAATATCTTGTCTCTGATAAAATTAAGTAAACAGAACAGCATACCAGCAATGGTTTATCTGACCAAAGGTATTTGTCTAGGGTGCATCTCACCCTTGCATAGATGACTAGCAGAGATCAGATGAATTGTGGTCTAAGAATTTCAAATTACTAGAAATAATGTTCATTAACTTAAAACTGACTCTGAACTGTGCCATGATTTTATCATTTACATTCTTGTATCATGTAAACTGTGTCACCCCACTTATCCTACATGTGTATAAGTAGAGTCTTTACAATCATTCTTAGAATAAGTGAGTAGATACTACAGTGCATAACTAAGGAGAAAATAAAGGAATTCCCAGTTAGATCTTGTTACTATGAGCGAACAACTTACACAGTCAAGACTGTTGCTGTAGAAATGAGGGGAGGGCTTGAAGGAAGATCACAGAATTTACAAGATTGGAAAAGACCTTTAAGATCACCTAGTCCAGTCATAAACCTAACACTGACAAGATTTTGACTAAACCATATCCCTAAGCACTATATCTACATGACTCTTAAATACCTCCAGGGATCCACTCAACCACTTTCCTGGGCAAGCTGCTCCAGTGACTGATAACGTGTTCAGTAAGGAAATTCTTCCTAATACCCAATCTAAACTTCCCTTGATGAAAATTAAGGCCATTTCCTCTTGTTCTATCATTTGTCACTTGCTTGAACAGACCAACCCTACAACCTCCTTTCAGGTAGTTGTAGAAAGGTCTCCCCTCAGTCTCCTTTTCTCCAAGCTAAATAACCCCAATTCTTTCAGCTGCTCCTCATAAGACATGTATTCTAGACCCTTCATCAGCTTTGTTGTCCTTCTTTGGACACAGTCTAGTACCTCAGTGTCCTTGATGTTGAAGTATTTTTGTAGACATGCTGGGTGGGGGTGTTGGAATGACCTTTCCATTGATGCCAATGTGTAAAAAACATTTCTATAAGTATGGTTCCTTCTCTATGCATCTCAGGGGAATGTGCAGACTGCGCTAATCATTTGTTTAAAAGATCTTGAATTGTCTCGTGAATGTTTTATTGACAAAGTATACCTTATTAGAATGTAAAGAAGTATATAATAACTATAATTTCCTGTGGATTGTTGTATTAGTGTGTTTCATAAAACCACCATGAAAGACATTAGAGATCACCCATTAAAAAACAGGTTGTATGTGCTCTCATCTGGTTCTCTGCTGCCTTTTCCAATGATGGTAATGTCTGGGGTTGAAAGTGTAAGTAATTTTCCTCAGATAGCTTTCTCCACAAAAGCTGTATCAGATGAGGCTTTTGTCAAAATAGTGCTCACTTGATCATTCAAGACTTTCAGCTTTGTTGATCTCAGCTGTGTTTGAGTCAGCAGTATAGAGGTTAAAAAGCTCTTCCTAGCAATTAATTTCTCCAACAAGATTATAATCTTGAAAATGAAGCAAGATTATGTTGTACATTTCCCAGTCTCTTAACAATCTGTCAGGAAAAGCAGATCAATGTTGCTCCATTTCCTTTTATTATAGCTTCTGACATGGGAGGAAGTGGAATCTTTGCCCTTAACTCTTGGCCAGCAATCATAGCTTTGGGAGAAACACAGACTTTAATACAATAATTCAAATTCAATCCAATTATTACAGTTAATGTACATTAATTTAGGAACATCAAACTACTAGGTATATAAGGGATGTATTCTTATAATTTGCCATAACAAGGACATCATATTTAGCAGTCTCACAGAAACTGTGATCTAAATAACTTGTTAATTAACAGGATTATGTAGTGTTTTGTCAGTGACAGGGAGTTTGTCTTGACAATACAGAGTATCCCATCTTTTCCAAAGTTTTTACACTTCCAATCTAGGTTATGAATTCTGATTGTTAACACCTCAAAGTTGTTAATTCTGAGTCCAGGCGATTGAATATTGAAGAGACAAATGGAGATCCTAAAGGTTTTCCTGGGCTTCAGCTTTTGCCGGTCATAATTTTCAAGTTCCAGCTCAATAGTCAAACTTCTATAGTTTTGACATCTCAGCTCAGATTTGCCTAAAGTATGCATGGTAGATTTAATCTATTCTTTATCTGTTATAGTAGATAATTACTGAAAGTTACTGCCTTCAGCTTTAAAAGGAAACTAGAATTTAAAACAACTTGCGAGTGCTACAGTATAAAATTTAGAAATGAGTGTGCATAAAGGTAATAAAATATGTTCTTTAGTTGAAATGGTAAAATAATTCAGTACCTTTTTGGGGAAAAAAATGCACTCTTGTTTTCCACATAATCATTTAAATTAGGCCCAGTGAATCATTCTAGCCTCCCCTGTGATTTTTATTTCATGACAAAATCTAGGTTTTTCTTATCAAACCATAGGTGGGAATCGGGTCACACAAAGGGAGAATACACTCATATTAGTATATCTGACCCAGATATTATCTGCACACAACATATGACTGACCATGTGTCTCGCATGGCTCAAAATTTTTTCAATTTATTACATTTTATTAAATAAAGTGATATTTATATCACATGATGTATCATGTACTTGAATTTCTCTGTAAGAACCTATCCTAAGATGCATCACTGCAGGGTTACCTCATCATTATGTAGCCAAATAATCTTTGTTATTACAATAATCTTTTTCATAATTCGTTCAAGATTTAGCTTTTTTCCATTTCTATTGAAAGCGTTATTTGGATATTCTTAGTATTTAGTATTCTCTTCAGTATCTATTCCTCAAATAGGTATGGAGAGCTAGCAAATACCATTGTAGTTAGTTTAGTTAGTTTCTGTTAGTTGCTAAACTATATTCCATTTATAAGAGCCTTCCATCTGAAATAACACTTTCATCTGCACAGCTGTTGATACTTTTCCTCTTTGATCTTCCTTTGTTTATTTATGGCTTTCTCATGTTTTAGAGCCTATATTAGACACTCCTTACTGCTCTACAGAATGCAACAACAGAAAAAAAGAAATCTCCAATTTCTATTACCCTTTATTTAACTCATGCTGAGTTATTGTGGTGTGAGATATATTAATATAAATATTCCAATTTAATTTACTAACTTACAGGACTACAAAGTAGACATATGAATATCTTAACTAACTTCAAATAGACAGCAGGACTCTTGGTAGTCAGAAGAAATCTGAGTAAAAAGAAAAGCTCTCACCTAAGGATTTTAACCTAAATGATTTTTATATATATTAACACATATATGCCTATGTGCTCTGTTCTCTTGTCAAATTCAGAAAGTATTCAAGAAATTTAACTGTGGTTAAAATTAAATATATAGACTTCTTTGTTCTATCAGTAGTTTACAAGTTAATATAAGTTGCAACCAAAAAAAAAAAAAATAGGATGCTTGAATTTCTAAATGCTCTGAAGCAAGATGATTTTTGAGAATTTACAAACAAATTCATGGTTACTGCAAAGAACAATTGAAATTGGCATATACTGTGTTTGTAATAAGATATCCACACAATCCTCCATCTCAATCCAGCATTAAATGTTTATTTATTGTAGCTGCAAAATTCGATATGTCCATATGTCTTCTTTATTACACTCATTTTCCCTAAGATTTTAAACAAAACACCTATCATGAATTGTTAATTTTGAAAGAAGTTACCACCATTTGTAAAATATTATTTTAAATAATACAGAGAATAATTGTATTATAATATTTTTTAAAATTTAAAGGAAGTGTTCATAATACCAAAAGACAAATTTTAATAGATATTAAATAGCTTTGCTCTCAGCCTTATGGAAGCAGGTACATTGTAACTTCATTTGGCACTTTATAGTCATTGTCAACAACAACTCGCGAGCAGCCTTTCATCTACAGGAAGTTAAACAAGGTTTCATGAATGAAATAATATTTTTCATGAAAATGTATCATCTATTTATCTATCCACAAACATAATTCATTATAAACAACATGAATGTTTCAAAAAATTCAGTTAGGATCCTGAAACAGAGTAAATCAATCCTTCCTGAACAGGTAATGCAAAAAAAGAATATGGGGCTGTCAACTATTTGCACACAAACTAGAATAAAAAATCACTTCTAAAATAGAGAAAAAAACAAATTAATTGCAGTTGAATTTAAATTCATTATCTTTCTATTTTGTATTGAAATATCATTTTTTGTTGCCTGAGAATTAATATTTTTTCTCCTTTTAATTTTTGACTAGAGGCCTGGTCAAAGAAAAATAAAAAATAAAGAACATATAAAAAGGAGGGACTTATAAAATCAAATTGAAATGAAAGGTTGACACCACCCAAAAAGGTGAGCGTCAAACAAAAACACAAACAAAAATACAAAACCACCAACAAACAAAACTAAAAACTAAATAAAAAAAAACAAACCTAACAAAATGAAACAAACAAAAAAATCACAATAAAGGCAAACCAAATTAAACTACAAAAATACTCAGAAAAGAAGTGCTACATTCTGGTCAATTCTTTGATATTTTATATCAGCAAGCTCTATTATGAAAAGTAAGGAAGTAGGGGAGTCATTTCCAGCTGCAAAGTTCCTAGTGAACACTGAAACAAAACAGTGTGTTAAAAAATAAGACTTTTTTGTCTATAAAGATTTCTTTTTTTTTTTATTTCCCCATGATTAGGGGACCTGAACATCAAACTTTTTCAAGGAAATCCATCAAAGAGTAACTGATTGACAGGAACAACTTTGAAGAGTCACACAGAGAGGTATCTACAATGGTGACTGACTTCCTTCAAAGATCTTGAGGCTTTAAGCTGCTCAATGGTAGCTCAACAATGCCTAAACACCTGGGATTGAATTTAGCACAATTTGCAGTTTCTCATTCTGTGGCTCTTTGCAACTAGAGAGAATTTATACCTGACTCACGTGGATGTGAAATCAAATCAATTAGCATTTGTAAAATACTCTGAGAACATCAGCTGATAAATTCCACAGAAAATAAAATACCCACATTAAAATTGTCAAACATTTCATGCATCTGGAAGTTAGTTAAATAAGTTGAAAGGAAGAATCTATATGGTAAAAAACATACAACCAAAATAAACAGACAACCTTTGTTACATAGCATTACATAATTTAGGTTTACAGACATATTCTGTTGCAGCTGATAATAGGCCATGCAGTGTGAATGTGAATGTAAATGAAGTGCTAAATGGTACACTACACCACTCCGATTACACATCAGAAACAACATCCTTTATCCAGGCTGTTAGTGCCAAGAATATTACTTAATACAACAGGAAGGGTTGCAGGGAAATGGGGAAAAATGCAGGGTAAGTACAGCATTTTTCAACAGCAAATGCAATGTGTAGACAGGGTATTCTTTTGTATCAGTGTGTTCAGAGTAGACATTTGCATTATTGTCTATGTTCTTTTAAGATATTTCTGGAGAAAATGTTTGATGAAAGATTGTGTTTGATTCATTCCATATTTTCCTTTGGATCTTCAATAAAAACCTTTAAACCAGATGGAAAGAAGAGGTAACCAATACCATAGCCTCAGACTAAGTACTCAGATCCTGATCTAGTTAAACACTTAAGCATATGTTTAGCTTTAAATATGTGGGTCCCATTCTGAGATTATTTGTGTGCTTAAAGTTAAGCATATCTCCACATGCTTTGTTTATCAAAGCTGAGCTGAGCCACATTCAGGCATAATACACATGTCATACTTGGAACTTGAAAAGACTTAGCTTGGTCTTAAACATTTGTAGTCTAATTACCAGAAAAGAAAAAAAAAAAAAAAAAAAGGGAAAAAAAAAGTAGAATTACAGAATCCTTTATGTTGGAAAAATCCTTTAAGATCACTTCCCCAGTCCTGCTGGCCACATTATTCCTGACACAAGCCAGGATGCTGTTGTCCTTCTTGGACACCTAGGCACACTGCTGCCTCATATTCAGTCAGCCATTGACCAACAGCCCCAGGTCCTTTTCTGCTGGTAAGCTTTCCATCCACTCTTCCTCAAGCCTGTAGTGCTGTCTGGGCTTGTTGTGATGAAATTGTAGAACCCACTACTTGACCTTGTTGAACCTCATATAATTGGTCTTGGCCCATCAATCCAGCCTGTTCATATCATTCTGTAGAGATTCCTACCCTCAAGCACATCAACACTCCTGCCCAGCTTGGTGTCACTTGCAAACTTGCTGAAGGTGCATTCAGTCCTCTCATTCAGATCACTGATAAAGATATTAAAGGCAACAGGACCAAATACTGGCCACCAATTGGATTGTAACATTTTTTTTTATCCAGCAATAAGTATTCTCCATCTGTTGACTTTTCGTATCTTCTCTGTCTCCAGCATGTTCCACATTATCAATCTACCTCTTATTCAGCTCTTTATTCATTATAATAATATGTAACATTGCATAAAGGGGACCTACAAGAAGGCAGGACAGGGACTGTTTACAAAGGCCTGTGGTGATAGGATGAGGGGCAATGCTTTTAAACTAGAGAAGAGTAAATTTAGATTGGATGTTAGAAACAAGTTTTTTACCATGAGGGTGGTGGAGCACTGGAACAGGTTGCCCAGGGAGGTAGTAGAGGCCCCATTCCTGGAGACATTCCAGGTATGTCTCTAGGAGGCTCTGAGTAACCTGCTCTAGTTGAGGATGTCCCTGTTCACTGCAGGGGGGTTGGACCAGATGACCTCTAGAGGTGTCTTCCAGCTGAAATCTTTCTATGATTCCATGAAACTAAAGTAAACTGTTCTGGCTTCCTTTCCTAAATCAGCCATAGTGTTTGTTCAAGGCCAGATGGTCTACACAAATAATTGTTCTCAGTCTCTAGTACTTCCAAAGCAAAGGGCCATAGCAATGCACTTCTTCCAAATCTGGATTCTCTTTTTCTAAGTATTATCACCTGCTGATCATCACTGATATCTACAGAAAGTCCTTGAAGATCTATTTCTATCTATCTTATCTATTTTTTTAACTTTCACTGAAATAAGGCACCAGGTATCATATCTCCAATAATTTTTGCTGTTTCAATGAAAATATTCTATGTTGCATTACACATTTTGAATCTTCCTCAGAAAAAGAGGAGACTCTCACTGCACATGCATTTTTGATCCAGTTACTCTGTCCTAAGTGAAAAAACACCACTGAATATATGAGAGAGTCCATGGATTAAAATGTCACTCTTGCTTGCTCAAATTCTCATATTCTTTTCTACTGGGGTAATAATACTGTGCAGAAAACCTGCATTTACTCCGTGGTGTGCTCTTTGTCACTACCACTGGGGAGCAGTCATAGCCATGACAACAATGAGACACTGGGAGAAAAAGTACTGAAGAGGTCGGGTATCCCAGCTAAACCACGAGTACCTGCCCAGTTCTTTCAAAGGGCTTACCTTGGTGCTACTGCTTACAACTTTGAAAAGAAAGCTTCAAGTGCCACACAAAGCAAAACATAATCCATCTTCAGTATCAGCACTGACTCCAGCAAGCTAACAGGGGGATCATGGAGTAAAAAAATTGTTTAGTCACATAAGCCACTAGGTGTTAAAGGAAATGCATACAGGGAGCAGTTCTAGAGTAATAGTGCCTTTGTTTCTTTGCTGCATTTGAGAGCAGACTGTTTTTTAAATCATCTTATTGCTTTTGCTTTCCTTTCATCTACGGCCCATAGCCAAGGCTTTTGAGGAACTCAAACTGGGAATGTGGCCAACTGCTACAAAGGTTGTTACATGGTTTCCGAATTATGTTCTTGGGTAAGGCAGATGTTGTTTAAAATTCTGCATGCAAAACTCTAAAATAAGGATGACCGGTAAAGCAAGTAACTACAAGAGCACATTCTCCAGAATAGATTTTATTCATCTTGTGTGTTTGGCATCTGGTCTCTAAGCAGTGCACTAACTGAGAAAATAGGGGGGGAATAGATAAATAATCAATCTGAGACCCCTAAAGGCCATGATGAAAATGTGAATTTCCTCAGAAAAATGCCAGGAACTATTCTTCTTACTGTCCCATACTTTTCCAATTGCTCATTATTTAATTATAGTAATTTTATGGTACCTATTGTTACGTTTCCTTACAGGCAAAAAGAGAAGAGAAAGTCTTTATCTAATACCGCATTTATTTTAAACTGAATCACAAAACAAGGAAGAAAAAGCCTAAAGACTTCAACTGTTTGATGTACCAGGAGTTGGAGGAAAGCAGAAAAGAATTAATCTCTTTTGAAACTAGATCTTTACACAAGTGAAAAATACACATAGCTCCTTCTTCAAAATCTTCCTTCCTGCAGCCAATGCTCTTTACCCTAAACTTTAAGAAGGTTATCATATCTGGATGCAACACTGTGAGGATTATGCCCTCTGAGTTTCAACAGTTTGTATGAGATCTAGGAATCAACAGTTTGCCCAGCTTTCCACCGACATAAATGTAATTGTTGCAGTTATTCTAGAGGCATTATGTTAGACTGACAGGAAAAAGTAGACTCAAAGTACTTGTATATAATGTTTGTGATGTAGGCGTATGTATATGCAATTTGTATGCAAACCTAGTATTCTATAAAGCAAAGACAAAGCCTGGAAAATTACCTCCTCTATTTTAATCAGAACTTTGCCTGGCTAAACATGACCAACGTACTTTTTATGCATCTAACAATTTGGCTATCACCCAAACAACCTGCTTCCATTTCAGATTGTGCCTTGGAAATGGGTGACCCTATCCCCTCAGATAAAACAGGCAAAATCAGGGCAAAGACAGGGGAAATAGGGACAGTGAGTGCTGAGGTTGATCTGTTTTTCAGATTCTGGTCTGCAGATCTATGGGTTACTAAGAAAAAACAACACACTGCCCATAGCCTCCGTCTAGATCTTAAAAGTCCAGCAAAAATCAGGTTAGCTACAGAAAGAGAAAAAATTTTGCAGCCAGCTTCCCCTAATTATATTCTCCCATGCCATCATTTTTAGTTCAACAGAGTAATTTCTGGAAGTGTCTCTAACATGTTCATAATTTAAAGCATATCTACTTATAGCATATGTGTTGTATAAAAGTAGAAGATGAAAAGCAAAGGGTTAACTAGAGAGTATTGTGTTCCACAAGCAAATGCAGAATAAAGGGGGAAGTGTGGCAGGAGGTGTAGAAATACAAGTCTGTGTCTGTCAAAACACAAGAATCAGAAATGATTAGAGTCCAAATTACAAGTCTGTCTCTCGTGAAGCATGATAGATTTAAAATACAGGAGAAAGCAAATGACATTTAAAGAACAAGCTGGAAAAACTTTTGGCAAAAAAGAAAAATCACGAAAAAGTAGCCTGACACAGCCAATCAAATTAAGAGAGCTCTTCTTGATGGAATATTGCCTATTGTAAATGAAGGCAAATAACTGTCTAGAGGCGAAACAGACAATGAAGTTTAACGAACACTCTGAACATCACTGTTTACTGTGTGAATCATTATCACTAAATCCAAAGCCAACTAGACTGGGAAGACTTTCAGAAATTATCTGAAATATTGTGTTGACCTGGACAGATTTTTTTTTTTAAAAAGCATAGTTCATCCACATCTGTGAAGGACAGACTTTTTCTGCTAATGCTCCTGAATATATCATAATTAGCTAACATTCTTTCAATTAAATGACATATAGGGTAGTTTAAAAAAGATGGGATACCCTAGAAGCTAATTTTCGGTGTGACAGAAAAGTACTCTCTCTTCATATCTGCATTTTATGTATGGCCTGACTTACAAAACATCCAGCTTGTCTTTCATCCAGTCTTCAGGCTTTGATGTAAAATAATATTTGCTTTATAAATAAGTTTGTGGAACAAATACAGAAAAAAAATGAGACTGAATGTCAAAATTCCATTTCCAATTTGTACTTCCCAAACTGCCAAAGTATTTGTTATTTTTCTTAAAACCCCAGCTGCTAAACCCAAGAGGAAATAGAATTTAGACTTTTGTTTAAAAAGATGTTTTAGATATCTTAGAGGGTGAATAGCATGAAATTGTGAAATAAACCATACAAATTACTCGGAAGCCAGAAAGGAAAGAGAAAAGAAATGCAATATTCATCAAAAAACAAATAATAATAAAAAATATATATCTAGGGCACTTCAGTAATATGGGGACGATTATATATAAGTTATTGTTTTGAATTTTAAATAAAGCTTATAAATCTGGATTTGTGTCCAAATTCATATTATAAACGTTGAGGTTTTCAGATCTAAGATGTTGCTTTGCACTGAAGCACTAATTTGTGTTGATGTATAAATAAGACTGAGTGGGAGAGGGGAAGGACAAGGAAGCAAACTCAACACTATCACTGCATGTAATAAGTTTTCTGTCACACATTTCATTCATCAGCCAACAACTATCTTTTGTACATATACATTGCTGAGAAAAGGTAGTAAAATTACTTCTCGGAGAACCTGATGAACCAACTTTTTTATAGGCAGTGTCAAAGTGTAGGTTTTTTGACCCTCTCTTGGCTGTGTCTGGATGTATAACTTTAACCTCAAAGGAAATAAAACACTGAATATCCTTCAGAGACAGAGCTCCCAGCATTCCTATCACCTTGTTGAGTCTTATCCTTGTAGTTTATGAATCAGTAGATAATGATATTTGTTGAGGTTATATCATCCACTAAGCAATACATTTCAAATTTGCACTCATCTAAACTAAGCTGAATAAATGAGGCTGCTTTTGCATTTAATGAAAACTGCAGCAATTCAAGAAATGCTCTATTTATGTTGATTAATAATGGCCTTCCACTGCCCCTGAAACTAGTTCACATCTAGAGCACTGAAAGAGCTAGCATCTGTAGCAAATGTCTTTTAAAGTTATACCAATAGTTATCACATATTCACACATAGTAAAAAATAAAGCAGTTGTGCCTAGAATGGCTTCAATTTGCCAATCTCTAACACCTTGCACATAAGGAAATCCTTTAACAATGGAGTCAAGTCCAAACTAAACACAGCAGAATTGTTTTGAAGGATGGCTCATTTCCTACTTCTGGCTCTTTACTGTTGATTATTTAAGCACTCATTTCACTTTATAAATGGAAACTGAATCATAGTTTACTGCTGGAAAGTTATTGGAAATCAGAGTCCATTCGAGTCACAGGCATGGCTATTTCCTCTCTGGACAGGAAGACTGTGCTCAAATGGTCCTTTCGGGAGCTCTGAATGATAAAAAGCTTGTTCCTAGCCTCTTTCAAGAAGGTCTGTGTAGTGTTTTCATATTTCTCTTAGGAGTAAAAAAAGAGTCAGGATGTCCCTCTCCAAACATGGATGTTAGAGCAGGAAAAAGGAAAGGTGAATATACATTTTCTACTTGTCTAGACAACATAAAGTCTGTTTGAAAACCTGGAATGAGACAGATCCTCTAGCTTCTCACTTCCCCCTTTATAACTTGTCTTTATTTATTTACATTTATATACAAAAGAAGACTGGAAAAGGCAAGTCCATAGCTATAGGCACCTGTGACAATATCTTTGTAAAAAAAATATTATAATACGTAATTCCTTTCAGCTCATCTAAAAATGTTAACAATTTCCAGACAGAGACTAAATAGTAAACCCTACCACCACTCTTTCCCTCTTGTACTAGTCCATCTCTAAGAGCTGGAGAAAGTAAAGAGATTTCACTGCTTGTCTTGAAAAGAAGGTGCAGGGTATTTGTGATAGGTTATAAAATCCAGAGACTATAGAGGAAGATTTTAAGCCATCCAAAGCTGGTAGTCTCAGTGAGTCTGAGAGCAGAGGCAGCAGATTTTGACTCAAGAAGCCTAGGGAAGACTGTGGCTGGTGATGGGATGGATATTACTTTTCATAAGTACTGTAGGGCTGTAGCTCAGATTATTCAAACCACAGCCATGCTGGTATCATATGCACAAAGTAGCTGTTTTCTGTCATGAGGCACTTGATCAAATACCCACTTTCATGCCCTAGATGCCTACAATTGTCTAGACTCCTTCATTATCAGTGGAGAATGATAGACACTTCTTATAATACGGTTTTGTTCCTCTTCAATTAGAAGTCCCTAACAGGTCAGCTGAACCATGTCTAATTTTATTTATTTATTTATTTTTCTCTATATAGGGGGTACATGTTGACTGGTTTAGACATAAACATCCACACTAAAGACTTCTGAAGTTTTTGACTTCTTTAATGACAAATACTTGTCACAGTACTCCAGAAACCCTTTCACAAATACAGAATAAAGATCTCACTCAGGTAATTTTCTTCAAAGTTAATTTCAGTTAGCTGGTCTCAGCCTGTACTGTTGCACGGAGTTACTCTATCCCACGTGCTGGAGTTTGCAAATAGCTTGGTAGAACTTCACGAGTTTCATGTCATCCCATTTGTCCAGCTTCTGGGGTCCCTCTGAATTGCAGCCTTATTCTCCTGAATATTGACCATTCCTCCCACGATTGATCGTGCTGAGGGTGCACTCCATCCCATCACCCAAGGCACTACTGAAGATGTTAAAAAGTACTGGTGTCAGTGTTGACCCTACAGAAAGCTGTCTGCCATTTAGACTTCATATCACTGATCAAAATACTTTGAGACTGATTGTCTAGGTAATTTAGCACACACTCACAAGTCCAAATACCCTGACAGTATCTTATTCCCTTAGCCACGGATAAAAACTGTTACTTTACCCTCACCTACAGAGCCATCTATATCTTTAGAAAAGCCATCAGACTTGGTCAGTCATGTTTGTAAAACCATGCCGGTTGTTCCCACTTTTCTTCTCCTTCCCATGCCTGGACATGGCTCCCAGGAGCATATATGCAATCATGTTCCATAGCATCTCCTGCACTGCGTACCTCCCTTGAGATGAGGATGGACTGGGATGTGGGCCCATGCATTGGCTTAGCTTGTGAGGGCCCACATCTAGACAGGGCAGGGCTGTGGAGAGCTGAAGACCAGCTGTCCTGTGGTGGTGCTGCAGTTGAGGCTGACAGACCCAGAGGCTGACCTGGGGTCATGGACTGTAGGCAAGTGCACAGATTCCAAGATCTGGAGGAAAATCATGACCAGGAGAGGAAATAACAGCTATGTAGGGTAATAGCGAGAGAATGAGAATCATCCTTTTGATTGCTGTTTAGGAGAAAAGGTTGGGTATACTTAGTAAATCAAAGTTATTTCTGTACTAAACCACCGTGCCATGAAAGACTTGTCCGCTCATCTGGTCGTCCTGCAACTGTTCCCTCCACAGTTTGGGTGGACAGAGAAAAGAGTCATTGCATGTGGTGATTTCAGTGGTTCTCACCTGCCTCCCAAACAGCCATCAAACTTTCCACATATGCATGCACCTCAGGAAGAAAAGCAAAGAAAATGGTTATTCTAGTTTACATATCTTTCTTTTTTTCTTTTTTCTTTTTTTTTTTTTCACCGTTTATGATGCAGTTCTGCAAAACAGGTATAAAGAAGATTTTGTTGAGGGTTTCTATGACATTATTGTGACAAGCACCTTGAACTAGGCAGTTATTTGACTAATTTATTCTTGAGATTCATTTCCTGACCTTTCTGCTTTCAGAAAGCAACACTTCCAAGAAGGGTTATATATTCCTATATGGCCAGTAGAATTCACTGCTTGATGTAGAAATAGTGGGTTTTAATGTAGGAGATATCATAATGTAAAGAGTAAGTAAGCAATAAGTAATTATGTGCCCTGAGGATTAGGTAAGAAAAATAGTTGTAGAAAAAAATCTTCAAATATAATGATGAATCCTCCAAAGGGGCTGTGGTGCCCATCCCTAAAACTTAGACAAAGAAATGTGCTATTGTCAGTATTAAGTTTTACTCTTGACATTACTGTACAAGTTCTGTCTCAGAGTTAAATTTCTACATAGTAGCTTGTATGGAGCTCTGTTTGGGATTTGTGATGAAACTAGCACTGATAACACCAGGGTTTTTTTATTGCTGAGCAGCACTTACACAGAATCAAGGCCTTTTCTGCTCCTCATGCTGCCCTGACAGTGAGTATATTGGAGGTGCACAAGAAACTGGGAGGGGACACAAACAGGGCAGCTAACCCCAACTTTCCAAAAGGATATTCCATACTATATGACATCATGCTCATCAATAAAAGCTGGGGGAAGAAGGAGGAAGGGGGGATGCTCAGTGATGTGATGTTTGTCTTCCCAAGTCACTGTTAGGTGTGATGGAGCCCTGCTTTCTTGGAGATGGCTGAACACCTGTGTGTCAATAGGAAGTAGTGAATGAATTGTTTGGCTTTGTGGTCATGCACAACTATTGATTTACCTACTAAACTGTCTTTATCTCCTCCCATGAGTTTTTGCCATAGTACCCTTCTGATTCTTTCCATTGTCCCACTGGTGGAGGAGTGAATGAGCAGCTGTGTGGGGCTGAGCTGCCTACTGGGGTTAAACCACCACAATTACTAATATCCTGTATTTCCATACCTTCATCATAGTGCTCAGACATCTCAAGTGTCATGGGATACTTGTTATAGCATGTGCAGAAGCACTTCTATCATCTCCTTCCTCCACACCTTCAGTTTAGGAATTTGTTGTTGAGTATCAAGGAGATTAGTTTCAAATGTCAAAAGCAGATGTGAGGTTTTGAGGAAAGCTTTTTTTTTTTATTATTATTTTTTAAGAAACCTGCACTTCGGATACCTCAGGTAAAGAAATGAGAATCACTTCAAACAATCCCTGTTTTGAAAAAGCTGTTTAATATTCTAGACTGCTGGTCTGCAGGCATCCAAGTGGAATGCTAATTATCTACTTTCTTCCCCAGCTAAAAGCTTCACAGAGGCTGACAGAAGGCACTAGACTGTTGAACAACAATACCATGCTTTCAGTGGGAAAGACAACTATAAAATGTTTCCTGCAGCCTAATTCTTCTGGCATCAGCTGATCCTTTACTAGTCTTTACTTGACACCAATTAATCTCTCCTCTCCAGCTTACTATTCCTGAGGGCCTTAGACGATATTACTTTACTTTATGCTGCATTTAAAATGGAGGTTGGGAGAACACATTTAGTCTCAAACACAGTGAAGTAATACATTTAAATTCCTCCTAGTTTGATGAAATGTCCTTCATTGCCCAGCAGAGGTATTCCCAAGCTTGCTTGTTGTCCTGGTCAGAGCTATAAGAGAAGTAATGCTGTTCAATTATTTTACTTTCCAGACAATTTTCTTCTAACTAGCTGCACTTTATGAAGTTAAAGAGATATTTTTGCAGACATATATGCTTCTAGCAGTGATAACTCTTGATGTTTATAGTTACTATCAAGGATAAGGATGCAGAAGGGCTCTAGCATATATGTGCTCCTATAGAAACCAAGGTCACTGCCACATTAGGGTGCACCTGTGGGTAGAAGTGGACAAGACAGGTGACCTAAACTGACCAAAAAGGTATTCCATTCCTTATATGTCATATTCAGTATACACCTGTGGGATCACAAGACTTAAGACCTCTTTTATGACTGAGTGACCTGTCTGGTAGACAAGGGGAAGGCTGTTGGTGTGGTCTACCTAGATTTCAGAAAAACCTTTGACAAAGTCTCCCACAGCATCCTCCTGGAAAAACTGGCAGGGTACGGCTTGGACAGGTGCACCCTTTGCTGGGTTAAAATCTGTCTGGACAACTGGGCACAGAGAGTGGTTGTGAATGGTGCCACATCCAGTTGGTGTCTGGTGACCAGTGGTGTCCCTCCAGGGGCAATTCTATTCAACATCTTTACTGATGACCTGGAAGAGGGATGAGGGGATTGAGTCTACTGTTAGTAAATTTGCAGATGACAGTACGTTGGGTGGGAGTGTTGATCTGCTGGAGGGTCAGGAGATGCTGCAGTGGGACCTGGACAGGCTGAGTCGATGGGCTGAGGCCAATAATACAAGGTTTAACAAGACCAAGTGTAGGGTCCTACACTTGGCCCACAGTAACCCCGTGCAGTGATACAGGCTGGGGGATGAGTGGCTGGAGAGTGGCATGGCAGAGAGGGACATGGGACTGGTTGACAACCAGCTGAACATGAGTCACCAGTGTGCCCAGGTGGCATGGAAAGCCAATGGCATCTTGGTTTGTACCAGGAATAGTGTGGCCAGCCAGACTAGGGAAGAGATTATGCCCCTGTACTCGACAATGGTGAGGCTGCTTCTCAAATACAGTGTATTTGAGAAATACAGTTTTGGGTCCCTCACTCCAAGAAAGACATTTAGGTGCTGGACTGTGTCCAAAGGGCAACAAAGCTGGTGAAAGGTCTTACAATAAAGGTGGTGGGCAATGAGTTACGAGTGCCTGAGGGTATTGTGGCTCTTTATCCTCGAGAAAAGGAGTTTCAGGGGAGACCTTGTCACTCTCTACAACTAATCACAAGGAGGTTGTAGTGAGGTGGTGGTTGGTCTGTTATCACAAGTAACAAGTGGTAGAATGAGAGGAAATGGCCTCAAGTTGCACCAGGGGTGGTTTAGATTAGATATTAAGAAAAAAAGTCTTCACAGTGTCTTCACATTGTAAAACACTGGAACAGGCTGCCCAGGGAAGTGGTGGAGTCACCATCCCTGGAGGCATTTAGAAGGTGTGTAGACACGATGCTTAGGGACCTAGTTTAGTGGTGACCTGGCAATGCTGGATTAACACTTGGACTTGATGATCTTGATGGTCTTTTCCAAGCAAAACATTTCTGTGACTCTATTCTATGATCTTACTACCTGTAAATGTAATTATTTGCTGATGCATAGAGCATGGTTATGTTCCTCATAACATTATTGAGGATTACCTCAAAATGAGGAAGAATATTTAGGTAAGATTTCTGGATGGAGCAAATATTCAGGGAAGGTTTTTCACGAGAGGTAATTTCACCTGATATATTTGGAAAACAGTCAAACTTTGGACCTATCATATCAACAACATACATGCATGAAAGGTTTTCTTATAATCTAGCAAAACATATTAATTTTTTTGAGAATTTCACTCCATTTCACTTGGACCATGGTATTCAAAAGAGATTTATTTTTATTGAACAGCTATCAATATCACTATCATGCAAGAACACTTTTATGTTTTAATGCCATTGGATAACATACAGGTTGGCATAACTAACATAACCTATTTGTAATTATATTCTTTCATAGAGATCTTATAGATATTTAGTACAGATTAGACTTTAAATTCACATTCTGACTGCTTATTTCTTAACTGTGTATTTGATGCTTTTGGGGACCAGTTTATAAGTGAACTAAGCAGAAGTTAATAGCTCAAATCTGTCTCTAATCACTGGAAAGGCAAGTTATGCATCGTCCTTTAGGTGGTAAATATATGAAGTGGACTCCAAGCCAGTAAATGGACCTACTGTCAGTGTTTCCTTTGTCTGGAAATGTAAGGATTTATTTGAACTGAACCCTGTTATATCAGTGTCACTGCTATATACTGAGGCTTCTTCTTCAAGAATTTCAGTGATCTGAACTAACAGTTCATGCTCTTTGAAAGGATTTCAAGCTTCTGTCTCCCTTTTTTCTCTTCCTGGCCGCACACTTCCATTTAGTGCTAGTTGTGAGTTGAGACTAGTCATTAACCTACAGAAACGGATAATTTTCTACTGGACTATGAGATAGAACTATTTATGGAAGAATTCAAAAAGTGCCATGACCAATACAAAGAAGGACATAAAACTGTGATTCCTAGATCTGGGAAGAAGGGAGGGAATCTGAGAAGATGAGGTGAATGACATCCCTGCTCTTTTGGAAAGTACACTCCATTAGGGCCACGAAAGTGTTCATGGGAACACAGGCTGAGGTTGCACAGTTCAGTGACTCTTCCCAGAGGTTCAGTCAGGCCATTCTCTGAAGTCCAGTATGTCTATTTAGGTTTAATTTATGTCTTCTAAATTTGCATCTCTTCTGAAAATGCTGAGCCCAGGAGAAAGGGTCTGGAGTGACAGTGGCACAACCCAAATCACATTCTCCTTGTCTCCCCCATTCTCACAGTTGCATGGCTCGTTTCCACCTGAAACATTTTTTCTTCACTCTTCTCTTCTGAATACTTCCGATCTTTGTAGTTCCATCAACTGTCTTAGTTCCTAAGTAAAACAGAAATGTTGTAATAATGTAATAAATGCTGTAATAATCTTTGCCACACAGTTTGCTATGGAACATTTGCTTCCACAGGGCTCCTACTACCAATGTGCCCACATTCTTCCAGGTCCTTACACTTTCAGTATCAAGTGGGTTTTTTCTTCATTTGCACTGATTCAGCTCTGCTGATTCTGAAAAATAAAAATATTATTTACACTTCATTTATATGCGCTCATGGACAACTGGAACAACAGCTGATAAACTGTGTTTTGTTTCCTGGCCAATATGTCACATGTAAAAGTTGTGGAGCTGCAGCTGAGAGGCTGTGTTTTTAGTTTTGGGATCAATTTGACATCCTTTAGCAATTTTATTGGGCAGGAATTCAGAAGACTCTGATTCTTTTCCCACCCCAGACACCAATCTGGTATCTTTCTATCTAGTTTTTTAACACCTTTTGTCTGTGGAAATCAATAAAATCTGAAAATATTGTTTTCTGGAAAAAAAAAAAGTTATTCCGCAGATTTCTGATATAATTTTTGACCAATGTATGACTTGAAAATCTAGGTTTTTTGTCTTCCCTTGCCTATATTATGCTACCTTTATTATTCTTTATTTTTAAATGGAATTATTTTTTGAAATATGAATCTTAGAATGGATACATTTCAGACACATTTATAAGTGAATAATTAGCAAAATTTTATTACAGAATTTGAAGGGTGATTTCTATTAGGAATTTTTGTTATAAGGCTTCAGAATTTTTTTATATGCCTGATCCCTTTAATGTAGCTTTTTATAAATCTGTCATTCAAGAAAACGCCATACAGCAACCTTGTAACAGGAGTTCACTGTGTACCTAAAGCTAGTGCCTCTGATGATAATCTTCTGCACATTTCTTCTCTCCCAGACACATTTAGGAGACTGAGTATATTGCAATTTCCATATCTGAAAACCTTTGCCCAGGAAAGAATCTAATTCTAGGATAAGATATATAAAATGGATTTCCATTTATTAGGGACAGAGGTGACAATAAATTTATGTGTATATCAAGCAGTGCTTTATGTCATGGTAGTAACATCTCATGTTTTAGTCCTCAAAGCTGTACATCAAAGTGCTGGTTCATAATTGTGATTTTTTTTTGTTTCTTAGTCACTATTTTCCTTCCTTGCACTGCTTCTAAAATCTAAAAAAATTATCACATTGGCCTGTACCATCATTCAATTAATAAAAGAAGGTGAAAAAGTCAATGTAAAAGGGGTCCATAAGCAAAATCACATTGATCCATGAACAAAGACATTTAATTTGAAAAAGCCTTTGTAATTGCCTGAACAATTTTCATGCACCCTGGATCACATTGTATGTATGTGTGTGGATAATGAGGGAGAGAGGGAAGTACAAATATGTATTCTTACATAGCATAAAAGCAGAGGCAGTCAAAAGTATGCACATGGTTAATTAAGGACTCTTCTCAAAAATAAAGTTAGTCCCATGAAGATGCAAACTATTTTATTTTGGTCTTCAGTCCTTTGCATCCTATTGTTTATTAGTCAGGCTGGTTCAGGAAGATGATTCTAACCTGTAGTACTCATCACACCAAGTCATTTAGCTGAATCATGCATAAAATTGAATACAGATTACAGTTTCACTGCTTGTGAGAATTGTCATTTGCATGTGGTTATTTTCTTTCCTTTCTGTTGCTTATGCACATGGACTGCCACAGCTTATGCTGCACCATACATTTGGTCCTGACTTTCTAGTAAGAAGTGACTAAAGCAGACTCACAGATCCCCTTATCGTCAAATCAATCAAAATTTAAATCATCAAATCTAACCCAAATTCATTGATATATCTGATTTTCAGATCTACAATCTCTTACCTTATGTTTGTTACAGTTGATAAGATTGTTTTCTTCCACTAAGGCAAAAATTAAAAATATTCATTGCAATCAAAAATTTCTTCTGGATTTTGCAAAAAAATATCTGTATGTGCTTATTTGTGTGTGTGTGCAGCACAGCGATATATTCTTTTTATTATTAAAACCAAACCAAAACAAAAATGGAATTCTTCCTATGAATATTTTGTAGCAAAGAAAGAGCTCTCATCCCAACAGAGTGTTATAGAACAATTGCATAAGAAAATTTCACATTTTTATCTTTACCAATTCAGTGGGGCAAGGAAGAACTGTAGCATGAAGTCAAAAGTTTGTATAGTATTCCCAGGATAGAGACAGATTACACATAGGTATTTTTAATATTTCTATGGAAGATATAATTTCAGGACTGCCTTTTATTTCTAGGTAGGTATTTTACTTATATTTAGGCACCCAATATTGAAAAATTTAGAAATTAATTTAAATTAAATCATGGATGGTAAAGAGAAAGCTTGCTAATGATTCCATGTTCATACACTTGCCAAATCAGGAATGTTTACCATGGTGATTTTTTTAAGTCTTATACAGTACTTTCTGTGTCCGAAATAATGAAGTTTACGACTTGCTGGATGCTGTTATTCCATATTCCTCTCCTGGAAGTCGCACACTACATAGTCAGACCTCTTATGTTGCAGATGTCAGAAGTGGACTATTCCCACTAGGGAATATTTAATTCTCTGTCAGTTGATGAAAAAAAACCACATGGGCCTGAATTCTTTTATTTAGTTTGAACAAAAGAGACAGCATTCATTTTAATCAAAACTGGAGGCAGAGACAGATCTAGACATGAGCAACATGTGGGAGAGAGAAGAGGGACAGACTGTCCATTTGCAATGGTCATTACCATGTCATTTGAACCCAAAGACAAACAACTAACCAGGTTGGTCTAGGAGGGTGTGCTGAAAGCTCTTGAGTTTCCCATCACCTCACTCTTTAATCAGTTCAAGCTAACTAGACCCTTTTTTCCTTACCTGGCAGATTTTAAGAGTTAGATGTGTTGATAGTGATTGACAGCAGTTGACTTTGCCCTTGCAGCTAGTTGACCAGATTTGGGGTTTTGACTGTTTTTGTTTGTTTGTTTGTTTGTTTGTTTGTTTTTTAATGCAAGTAATTCTTGTCCTTGTGCAAAAGACTGGAATAAAGCCTATGTACAATTTATTGTACACTGGAATAAAGCCTATGTACATAATTATATCCCGTTTGGAGGATATACATTGGATGGCCCACTGAAAAGGAATAATTTCATCCTAATGAGAAAGTATTTAAGATCTGACTCCTCAAATAGGTCTTTGTGTCTGCTCCACTACTGGGAATGTCATGCAGCAATTCTTAGGGGCGGCTGTAATATGTGCTGACATATCAATTACAATTTTTAAAATTTTTACACAATAGCAGATATTATATCTGACTTGCTGAAATCACTTATCCACAATCACAGCTCTCACCACAGGAAGAGTCCCTTTCTCATCCTTGTTGAAAGTCTGAAAATCTCTAAATGAAATCTCTGTTAGATTCAAAAGTTGTTCTCGCAAGTATTTTCCCTTTAGCTACACTTCCCTACTAAAAAGTGTCAGAGCACAGGCACAGACATTCGTACCCTGTCATCTGTATTTTCTTTATTGTTAGAACAGTCCATCACATAGTCTTGGTCAGCTGGAACTCTTCCAAATGATTTCCAGGAACAGTTTTGTGTTACCACATAATAAGGATCACTTCTGATAAGCATTTTAGATTAAGCTACCCTGCTCTAAAAGCAAAGATAGTTCAACAGTATGGACGTGACCAGGCTATGTCAGCTGGCCTCCATCCAGAGAACAGGCCCTAAAGCTGTTTAGGTGACTACTTTCAGTAGATGTAGTTCCTAGGTCCCATATTTATGTGTGTGTGTGTGTATAAATATAAATCTCAAATATACAGCCATTCTTATAAAATGACTGAAGACCAGATAAATAGATTATGTTTTTTTTTTTTTCTATGAAGAAAGTGCTAAATCATTAAAAAATTAAGTACTTAACTCAGGGTACCAAAAATTTATTTTGGACTGAGTTTCAGTTATTAACGTTTCCTATCCTGCATTGTTGCTCTTGGTTCTGTTTAACTGAATATCCTAAATAAAAAGTGACAGAAAATAAAATATAATCAAGAATTTCCACTTTTCTAGCATCTAAACATCTTTGTTAAAGTAGATTTTAACTTTGATTTTTGAAAGACAGTGTGAAATACATTTTCCTAGAGAAAAAGACTATTTCACCATCTCTAATAAATTACAGTATCATACTTCAGGAAGAGTTTAGAATGTTATTGCATTAATTTAGTTCCTACACTCATTGTTATTTCACTGTGATTATACAGAATACTTTGTAAGAGGTAAAGGTGTAACTTCCTTAATCAACAAAGGCTGCATAGATGTGTGTTTAGCAAGTACAACCATAAATTAAGAGTGTCTTAATGTGTCATCCTTTATAGATTTTAGATAATTCACTATGTGAAATGAAATATAAGGCAGATCCACATATGATGTTGAATTTTGGCCTTACGAAACAGGTATACTTGAGAATGTCATATATGCGTAAGATACAAGAAAAGAAAAAAAAAAGTATAGTTTTTCTCTTCCATAGGAGAAAAAACAGGGCACATGAACTTTTCCCCTTTCTTAAGTTAAAAAGAACCTGAATTTTCTATTAGGATTGAACAAATTTTAGTGTTTCTGGTATGTTATTCGAGCAAACTTGTGAAGCAGTAAACACTAGGAAGCCCAGAGTTCATTATATCTCTGACAATGTCTAGGTTTTCTATGCTCACTCTGAGGTAGCTATCAAGATGTATTTGCAAGATAAGTTATTTAATTTCCTTACCTAAACCTGTTTTCCAGTCAAGATACACGAACCGCTTTGAAAAAAGTTTTGATTTTTTTTTTTTCCAGAGAGATTTCACTTCAACAGATCAGCCACTGACATCTCAGGTTAAGCTATCTCAGCATAATCACTGATACTACAGGGTTTGCAGGAAGTGAAATGAGCACTGTGAAAGTTTCAATTCAAATATTAATCTTCCTGACAGTAGCATGTCTGAAAGTTTCATCTTCAGCATTCCAGTGATGCCTAAATCATTCTCACCTGCTGGGACAGCACCAATTCCCAAATTATAAGGTAACTTAGAATTTAAAATTTGCATTTAAAAGTCTTTTTGAAGAAGAGATTTTATTTGCTTCCTGTAACTTCATATACTTAGTAGTGAGCAAGGGCTGGAAACTGAGTTTTGGTTTGTTGTTTGTTTGCTTGTTTGTTTGTTTTAAAAACTGTTTCTTAATTTGTTTTTACAGCTTCAAAGAAAAGCCAGATCTGGGATGCAAACTTCTAAAGTCAGTAAAAGATATCGTCTCTTTCTTCTTTGTCTGGGAAAAGGTAACAATCATTTAATCTATGTACATGACATAGAATCATAGAATCAATTGTTCTGGTTGGAAGAGACCTTCAAGATCATCAAGTCCAAGCATTAACCCAGCCCTGCCAGGTGACCACTAAACCATGTCCCTAAGCACCATGACTACACATCTTTTAAATACCTCCAGGCATGGTGACTCCACCACTTCCCTGGACAGCCTGTTGCAGTGCTTGACAACCCTTTCTATGAAGAATTTTTTCCTAATATCTAATCTAAACCTCCCCTAGTGCAACCTGAGGCCATTTCCTCTTGTTTTATTGCATACTACATGGGAGAACAGACCAAGCCCCACCTCACTACAACTTCTTTTCAGGGGTAGTTGGGGAAAGTGATAAGGTCTACCCTGAGTCTCCTTTTCTCCAGGCTGAACAACCCCAGTTCCCTCAGGCTCCTCGTAAGACTTGTTCTCTGGACCCTTCACATTTTTCTGCAATAATGTAAAAGGATGCAACAGTAGTTATGCAGTTCCAAAAAAGTAGTTCCTCTTTAACATAAAGTCAGGCAAAATTAAGAAAATTAATACTGTTTTGTATAACAGATGCACTATGCTAAAGAAGTAGAATATTCTCATTAGCAAAAACTTCCCACGCAAAGAACACTATAAGAACTTCACCTATTTCTGGAAAATTCAAAGTCAGTTCAGTAAAAATAATAATAATAAATTATTTCCTGCTTCAGCACAAAAGAATAGGGTATGATTATCTCAAAAAGCTGAAACATGATATGGGAAGTAGAAAAGGTAATTTTCCTACAATATAGAAATCCAGAACTGATAGACCAGTAGTGAATAAAATATCAGCCACTTCAATAATGGTTGAAAAATGGATCAGCTCCCCACTAGTTCATACAAGTCTAATGGAACTTATCATATAAGATTCCCCTGCTCCATTTTCACAGGTATATGTGCAGACCTGTGTATAACACTTTTCATTCATTTTCTATATTGTCTTGTCATCCCATGTAAACATGCAAAAATATACCTCAAGTATATAACCCAGATTAAGTTCTAAATTCTGTAAATCAATATGTAAGAATGCCTTAACTGTAGTTGATATATTTGCAAAATGCAATTTATAATTATTTATTATTTAATTCCCCACCTTTTTAAAAACCACAGATTTATTATATACAAATCCTTAATCATCCTTCATAATTTCCAGACTTCCTCATTTACATATAACTCCACAGTTACCTGATGATACATTATTTGGTAATCACCACATAACATGTTATTATTTACAGAAAAGACAATCTCATCTACTACACTCATGTCAATGTAAATCTGTCAGTTTCAGGAGTTAAAAAATTAATTTCTCATCTCTGTCTTAATCTCTGTCATCATCATTCATCTGGAGATAGCAACTAATACTCCCTTGTTCTGCATACTTATACATATAAACTTCTATATTCTTAATATGTCAGTTAAGTATATATGTCAGTTGAATTGTGTGAAAGGGCAGTCTATTTTAGCCTTAAACCAAGGACAGAATTAACTGTGGAAATAATTTTGAAGTCCATGATCATCTTGAATTTGTCCAAGATTTTTTTTCTTAAAAATTGTCTCCAATAGCACCATTGCCCAGTATTATAAAACTATCTTTAAGGTATTACTTTGGAGAAACGTAGGAGACTATTCAGAAGAGTAGTTTGGGAAAACTCTGCCTGTTTAGATAAATGAGATATCCTGAATGTGTACAGTAAGAGTTAGCTCCACTAGCTTTAAACATAAAACAAGAGACATCTACACATGATATTGTCATTCTCTTTGAGCTCATCTTTGGAAGGGTGTAAAGGTCTGACTCAGTTGGTCTATTTTACACTGAGATTAAACACAATAAGTGTGCTAATTTCTTCCCAATGACTGAAGGGAGTAAAGATGACTAGCCAAAATGTGTCTACATCCTAGAGAACTAAAACTAGCTGCTCTGCTTCCCACACCAGAGATCTTGAACAATTAACCTTGTGGTCAAGCAACAAAAAGAACTCAGTTTTCAGGATACGTTTAAAATAAGGAAACAAACCTTCTGGACTGAGTAATACTGGAAATTATAATGGGAAAACAGAACATGAATGTTAGAAGAAATTAAAGTGAAGAAAGCTGGACTGGCTGAAAGAGAAGTAAGTACTGGTTAAAACTTTTGGGATGAAATGAGATATGTAACAGTTTCTCAGGGTCCCATTCTATGTTTAATTTTATTTATTTTATATAAAAATAGTTTGTGTGGATGACTAATCGATTAACTGGGCCAACTATAAAAGCTGCAGGTTTTTGTACTAGGTGGTTCTTCATGGCACAGCAAGGAGGAAATCTGTATCACATGGGTCAGCTCAATTATTTGAGCCACCTCCATCACTGATGATACACTGGTTTCCTGGATTGCCTCAGGCATATATGTAAGGGCTGTCACTTAATGTTCATCCATCACCTCTGTCGTTTCTGTCGGTCACCTCAGAAGGCCAAGAGGAGAAAAAGAGGTGGGATGTAATTTCATCATCAAAAGTTATGTTCTAAAAAGTATTCTTCTATAAAATAAGTTTTCATCAACTTGAAACAGCAGAAGGCAAAAAAGACCTGAATATTCTTACTCAATCCAGTAATGTCATGTGACTATATGCAGGCAAAAATAATCCTAGTGCACTTCAGGCAAAGTGATAGAAATAGAGACGTGTTGATGCCATTATATAAGGTGCTAGAAAATTTTCGTCTGAAATCCTGGATCCAGTCCATGTTCAAGAACTGTGAATTTAAACTAGAACAAACTTGGAGAATAACCTCTATATAGACCTATAAAATAAAAGTGGAGATGATATATATGAAAAATCATATCTGTAGGCACATATGGTGAAAATCATTAGGGACAAAAAGAGCTATTAAACTAAAAGATACTGTTGGCACAGTAAGAAAATAGTTCAAAATAATCATGAATACTTTTAAACTGGAAGGTAGAAAATTTCTAATATCAGGAACAGCTTTCAAGCGGGAACAGGAGGGTGAGAAATCTTAGCCCATTTTATAATGAGTCTTGCAGCATTTAATAAACTGGTTTCAGTTGCCTATAACAACAGGGAACAGGGCTTTATGACCCACTAAGTTTTTCTAACCCTATGCCCAAAGACACAGAAGGCATTGGCAAAACAAATTTTTCTTGTTTGTGTAAGTGGGAAGTTTCAGAAAACTTCTATAAGTATGAACACTGCCAAAATGTTTATTTGCGTTATATTAAATACATTCATTCATTGGTCACTGTTATTCTGAAAATCTGTTAATATACTTTAACATTTTTTTTCATTGTAACAGTAAAAGTACTGGTTTTCATTTATAGATAGGCTATAGTGGGCTTGGATGTCAGGTGCAACTTCTTATTTACATTTCAACTTCTTATTTACATTTTCTTTTCCAGTTATCCTTTGTGTTTCCAGTTATATTCCAAATTCAGTCTATACATACAGGTGGCTTATGGTCACAAACTGAATGGTGAACCAGCTGAAATCAGTGGAAAGACTATGAGTTTAATTTATATTCATCTCATTGAGGACAGGATCCTAACCAAATAACAAAATTGCCTTAGTAGTGATATAAAAGACTGGGCTAGCAGTATGCCTGGAGATGGTGGATGGCACTAACTAAAATGAGGATTTTAGTAAGCGGTGGTGCTTACTCCTGTGTTTGAGCAGGAAAACAGCACAAGCAACATCTGCTTTCTCAGATAACTCCTATCATCATTTCTCTGAAAGAATAAAGTATAGTGAAGATTTAGTAGCTGTGGAAAAGGCAAAAAGGTATTAGGTCACTTGGCCCAAATCCCAGTTTATGTCAACTACTGCTCCTAGAAGAGAAGCCTGAATTCCCAGCTCTCAAAGCACCATGCCAGCCACTGGGAAGCATAATTTCTTCCAAGCTTATTTAAAGAAAAGTCATTAAGGAAATGAACTCAAGTTTTCAAATTCCAGAAAGAAAAGCTTTACTTTGTCTTGTAAATTTGAGGAAGTGTGTGCTGCAATTTTTGTGCATTTCAGGTCTAATTCTAGTTCTTATGTACTGAAAGTTATAATACTTTACTGATTTCTACTGAGAAATCAGTTTTGATTTCTACTGAAGCAAAAAGTGCCCACTGTTGGGAAAGAATGAGTACCTTTGTTACTCTGTACCACTGTGCTGAAGTGTACATAAAAGCAGCAAGCAATCAATAAGAGTGTGTACAGATATGCACTACTCAAACTGGTATGTCCATAAAAAATGTTTCCAAGTACTAGCCCACACCCAGCTGGTCATTACTGCCTTTTTGCAGAAGATATTATCCCTACTTCAATTTGTTTTCAAAGATGCTCGCATGACCACTTTGTACTTTCTAAAGTAAGGGGTGGTGAGCTGAAATATTTTGGATAATGGATCTTGGCAAATTCAGCTCATTAGGACTTAAGCAGAACAGGCACCATCCACATATGAGCAGTGACTGTATCTGGATCAGAAAGAAATAAACTGGTTATTGTCTCCAACTGATACATCTAAACAATGCAGTGTCACAGCGTTTAATTCTTCAGTAAATCTGTATTACAAATTTAGAAATTACAGATAGAAGAAGGCCAGGAGGAGACCTTAACAGGGTATCTCTTCCCTTCTTATGTGCAAATTGAAGAGCAGATTCATTACTGACAGCTTCTTCTCCAACTTGTTTTTCAAGAAACTCCAGTGATGGAAACACAACCTGCCCAGGCAATGCATTCCAGTGCTGCACTAGCCTTTCTGCTAGGAGGTTTTTCCTGACATTTGATCTTATCTCCTTTGTGCTAATTAGAAAACCTCATTGTAATCACGATACATTATTCAGTTGCTCCACATCTCTCTTGAACTGTACACAAAATTAGACGTAAGTACTCCAGCTGACACCTTACTAGTGCCAAATACAACAAATATTTCAGCTGAATTAGAGATAACACTCCTATTTACTATTTTTCAGAAAAGCATAATATTTTTGACTCACGTCCAGCTTGTGAGCCACAGTAACTCTCAGATCTTTTTGGTTAGATGGACATTTTTCAGTATGTACTTGCAGAGAATTTTTTGTGTGTCCTTGCAGAACTGCATTTTTTTCTCTATGTAGATTTTGAAAAGCCCTAATAAGCTTGATCTAATGTTATAGTTAGCCCTGCAATGGACCAAAGGCTAGACAGGAGACCTCCTTTAACCCCTTTCAGTTGGAATAATTCTATGTTTCTCTTATGTTGTGAGATGATTTTGAACTTGAATTCTCTTCTCTAGTGTTCTTAAAGCTTTCTCAGCTTGTGTCATTTGCAATTTTAATAAAATTACTTTTTTCTTTCCTTCTGATTATCACAAAATCTTCACATGGTTTCCAAGACAAGACAGACCCGGTAGTCCAAAACGGAATATATTCTTCTAGAGTGACTATAAACTACTGCTAAAATACTCATCAAGTGTGGTAATTTCCATGTGTTAGTAGCTTCAGCAGTTTTTCCATTCACTATCAGCTAGACATGACTGTAAGAAGTTTGAAACCTTCACAATGACTCCATATGATCAGTAGTGGTTTCATCTCCAGGATACATCTGTTGTCCCCCCAGACTTACCCTCTCACAGGAGGTCTAACCAAACTACCATCTGAGTCCAGCTCTTTCACCTTCCTTCCCAGAGGTAAATGATGACTTCTCATGTATTTAGTATTATTCCTGACATTACCATGAGTTCTCACATGGATGAGCAGCAGTATGAAGTAGTAGCCACTGGGCCAGATGAGCCTCAACAAGCTTTCCATGCCATCTTGGATTAAGAGTGGTGTCAGAGTATTTATCTTATGGGATGTCATCTAATCACATGGATCACTTTATGCTCTCAGGAACTAACTACTAAATAATTCTGTCTTTCATTTCCTGTTTAGAGTTCTGCATTGCATCTCATGACCTCTTGTTCCTTCACTACTGGAATTGTTCCTCACTCACAGGACAGCATGCTGGTAACAGATTGCATCAGGACACTGCATGGATGTAGACTCTGTGCCTTAAATAGAGACCATCAGACTCTAAGAGCACCAGCTGTAGTAAGCTTCAAAAACTCCTTTTCTCTTTTCCATTCCATTCCATATAGCTTCCCAGGGAAACATATTTCTTCTAATTAGATCTAACAATCAGTGATTGCATTATATCCATCCAGCCAGGTGCACTGCACCTCCTGGTTTCTAAATCTCATTGCAGAAACAGTGAAAGGAATCTTGCATCTTTAAAGAGTTTTCTTTTTTTAAAGTGTTTTTTTAAAAGTGTTTTTTTCACTACTCAGCTACTATAGATTCATGCAAGCCCATCATTTCCTAGGTTTCACACCAAAATGATAGTCTTGGTCCTCAAAGTGGACCAGTTCTTCCACTCTATGTACCACAGCAGCAGAATTCTAGGAAGAAGGAGGTGATTTCCAAGGATACAGACATCTCTGGTTTGGCTGGGAGATGAAGATCTCAGAATATGTCAAAAAACTTCACTTCTTAACACCTTTTACTTGACACTCAGAAAAACGGTCTCTAAAGACTTCAGAAAATATTTCACTATTAATAATTGTCAGAGTAATGGAGAACAACACAGCTATATGGATGCATAGATATGTAGTTGGTTATTTAAATTGACACAGAGTATCATGTGAGGAAAAAGGGTCAAGAGGAAAAAAAGTTACAAGCATTGTTACTGTGAGTAAATCCAGTCCAAAGCTCTCATAGACAAAATGAGAGAATAAAAAACAGATTTTAATAGTGCCAATGTGGTTTTGTAGCCACTGCTCGGGTGATATCCTAGATATATGTGATACCCTAGATATATGTGATACTGGACTGAAAGAAGTTGTACCATAGGTGTCTTTCAAAGAATCAAAACTGCTAAATGAGAACCTAGTTGTGCGTGTAGATTCTAGAAGGACTGATGGCTGTTCAGGCAGCATGCAGTGTTCATAAAATGCTGTTAATTAAAGAAGAAAGTGGGTATTAATGATGTTGGTCTTTACAAACCTGCATCTTTGAATGCTGCTAATTTCTGTTTCTGCCATTAAAAACAAAATGAAACAACAAAACCAACCAACCAAGCAAGCAAAATAAACCAAAACAACAACAGCATAAAAAAAACAGCATCAATTTGAAAGATCTCTAAAATACTACAAATGAAAATTCACCTCCAACCTTACAGCACTCTCATCATCTTAATCTGGAAAAGGTCATGTAATGGTACAGTTAGTGTTATCTTCTTTCCATCAGCTGAAATGACTCTACACATGACATGAGATTGTCTTCACTGAGGTTTGCTTAAGAAGTCAAATGCAGCAAGCAGAATTCAAAGATTACAATCTTCAGAGTGTGAAGACTGTAATCTTTTGGGAATTATATAAGTACCTGTTATTTACTCACAGTATAAATTGGGACATTTTGAGTTAAATGTTCTCAAGAAATTTGTAAAACCTACTCTAAAACTCAGTAATATTCAATTACATGTGTATGGAGAAGAACAATGTGTTTATTTGTTATGGCAAATAAAATAGAAAACTGTTGGCAATAGAAGGTCTTTATTTCTTGTTTTTTCTCCCTCCCTTCCTAAATCCTAGGATCAGCCAAACCTGTGTGTGTTTTATCTAAGTTGAGTGACCACATTGTAAACCTAACCTCGTCAACATGCTGTAAATGGTTTGAATTAATTAATTTCCTCTGGAAATCTGTTGTATCCTGTATCCTGCTTTAACCCCTATGAAGAAGGCCCAACATGGAAGTATCAGTTAGCACCATAAGCACAACTCAGTGACAACTCACTTTGTTGTTAATGAAAAATGGTTACTGTTCCATGTGGAAGCCTATTGATGTTAATATATCCAATGCTCTTGTGAGCTAACATCTGGTCTGTGTTAGACGCTAATTCTAATTCTCAGTCAATATTTTTGGACACTGCTACTGTTGGCAATTTACTGATATTACCTGGGTGTTCTGCAAAGATTTGTTTTGATATATGCAAAGCACATTTATTTTGTAATAATTCATTAGTATTACTTCACTTATTTCATCATGTTGGTAGGGTTTGTAAAGACCCACATCATTAATACCCACTTTCTTCTTTAAGCACTGTTTGAATCTCTTAAACATTCCCATTTGAAGCACACCATCACTTTTTATGTGTATATTCAGTACTCAAATCTGCCAAGATGTGGTAAAGGGAGTATATAAGTATAAAGAAGACTTCCCCACCCTCCAAAAAACATTATGTCAGTAAGCCTTACTGGTCCACATCGGAGGAGTAAGGGGAATGGAGAGAGAAGAAATATCCACACTACTGAAGTAGTTGCAAGTAATGTCTGTATTTGGAAGGTAGTGCCACCAATGGCTGATTGTTGCTGATTCCCCTATCTTATTCCTGCCCTGATAGATTTTGAGTATAAAATAACTACAAGAATTTTCTATTTCTTAAATAGTAAGGAAGGAGCTGTCATCTACCACACATTTGTAAATAAAACTACATTGGAATCCATGTTGGTGACATAAACAGATGATAAAAAGTTAATAACAATGCCCTGGTATTTCAGGAAATAGGGAACTTAATTGATAAAACAGAAGAACTGAACTGCTTAAGTAAAGTGAGGCCAGAGTGAAGAGCCTGTCAGAGCAAATGGGCCAATTTGATAGATAAAGCAACGAGGGAAGACAAAACTCAGGTTGGAAGCAATTAGGTTGGAACAATTTTCCATCTGGACAATTGGAATTAAGTGGACAAAGAAGAAGAGACGGGAAGGCAGAAGAACTCATGAACCCAGACAAGAGAAGGCAGAGAATGAGAGCAAGAGTCAAGGAGTGACCCATTGAAGAGGGTAAAGATGAGGAGAGAAAAAAAGACTGGCATTAGTAAAAAGCCTTAATTATCTATTTGCTAATTTTAGAGGGCATTACTTTACATCTTTAGTATTTTAATGTGGGAATGATGGAAGTGAGGTGTGCACTGTAAATGTAGATCATTAGAATGGAGGCTGTAGTTTGCAACACACTGTTAAGCAATGAGGAGATCTTAAACATCCGCTTTTATAAAGAATCCTTGGTTGCTATGGAGGCAGTTTCAAAAGTCCTTTGTTACAATATGTGTTTTCTGCTAATAAAAAGAGGTCACACATTTTTGGCTCAAATAGTAACCCAGAAAAAAAAAATTCAAAAAAAAAAATCACTGAAGGGGTGGAGGATTAGAAAATCAGGAAAAGGCATGCTGCCCATAGGGAAAAGACAGTCTGTAACTAAGGAAAAAGGAGACAGGTAGGAAACAGAGAGTCTACATTTTAAGAATAGTTTCCACTTTTTAATGGTCATCTATTTGCAGAATTAGAAAAAAATTCATAGGGAAAGGGCACTCCTCTTCCTGCAGCTAGAAAATGGGACCTATGAAAAGCAAACAGAAACTGAAAGCTTTGGAACTTTGGTCTTTCTCTGTTTTTACTCCTGAGTAACAAGGTACTGTCTTTAACATTAGTCTACAGCTTGGGCATTTGTGGCTTAAAAGAGAGAGGAAGGTTTGAGATTGTTTTTTAAGTTTTTTTAATGGGTTAGAAACACCTAGCTGTGAGATCACCAGTGAAAATCTGCCTCATCAGTTTTATACTGGATAAGATGCATTGCTTCTGGGGACCACTGCTATGACAGAAGGAGGTGCATAGTTGGCATGAGTTGGAGGGTCTATTGCTGAAGACAGCTATGTTGGAACAGGGATGGTGTAGGGATGTTCTCTAAGCCAGCCAAAGTTGACATGAATGCATCATACTTCTCTCAGTGCTACAACCCCATTGTGTGCTTGCATCTGAGGCTTTGGAGGAGGGGCTCAGACTACTGCAAATGGGGCCCATGTGGGTGGACTGGGGCTGGAGAGCATATGTGAAAAGCAGATGTGGTGTGTGTTCCTGAGCAGAAAGGAGTGTGACAGCAGGGGCTTGGGAAAGAAGTCTCTGTAATGACTGTGTTAAGATACTTTTAATAAAGAAGTTACCTAGTGTAAATAAATCCATATGTTTTGTAATCCATAGTCCCATTCTGTTTCAGCATCTGGCAATGTGGGGATTTAGCAGTGATAGAATTAATGGTATAGCTTCTTATTATATTTAATTGGGAGTGGAAAACAATTTATAACTTACTTTAAATTTATAACTTACTTTACAGTTTTGAGAATAACCTTCATTAAGGAAGGCTCACAATTAAAGGAGATTATGCTTGCTACAAATCAGAAAGAATTACTATAACCAACAAGAAAACTTGGAAGAGGGATACATAAGGTAAAATAGTTTGCGATTTTATGTGTCTTAAAACTAGGAAGGCTCAAATCTTGTTATAGAAGTGATTTGGGAAAGAAGGGATTTATTTTAATATCCTATTTTCTGTGTAAAAAGTACATTTTATTAGTCTTTCATTTACCTTTTACCCATCTTTCCTATCCTCTTAACTCCCTCTCCCACAACCAAGAAGTGATTTTGTAAAAAAAAAACTTAAGGGATGGATGTGGAACAGGTGTTGTTTTCTTACTAAAAAATACTGTCAAGAAAAAATGTTTCTAATTTGATTGCTTTAGCAGTGAAATTTTCAGGAGAAAGAAATCACTGTCTGTATCTTCAGTCTTTATGGACAGATTGGGTCAAGTATCTTCTATACAGACTTACTGTTTGGCTCTAGATCTTATCCCATAAAATATAGAACCTTTATTTCAGGAAAACAAGGCACAGCTTCTAGGAGAGCACTTTCAAGCTCATTTTTTAAAAAAATGACAGTCATTAAAACATAGACTGAAGGGACCACTGGAGGGAAAATGGAAAATTACCTTTTTTTAATCATTAGGAGTCTGACCATGAATATTCAAATATGCTCTTTCCCCCTTGACTTTTTTCTCGTTTTGGAATTTCATTCACTGCTACTAATAATTTTCTTAAACTTGATTAGATTACGTGGATCACACCTTAAATGACACTGAGAATGTTTTGAAAGCATGCAGGTTCCTAGCAGTAATGATAGCTGCAGTAGTGCTTTATCATACTCAAGGAGTCATGTGACCCTTCTTCAAAAGGGATGGTACACTGCCAAAGGGATTTAAATAATGTTGTCCAAAAAGATGTTTATCACTTCTTTATCTATCTCAATGTCCTTGCTGATAAAAGTGTTCTGCAATTTTCAGTCAGTTTGTTCCTGATTTCACATATCTGTTGCATTGCTAAGGGGAAAAAGCATGTAGACAGTTAATAAAACCAGAAATGTGAAGATTTGTAGCTTTCTTATCATCACTTCAATAACTGTGTACATTCTTGGGAATTACAGTTGCCAATGGGGCACAAAGCTGCCCAGCTATTTCCTACTCCTGGTTTTGTCACTTCAGGAAGAGTGTCAGGACTTTCCTCTCCCCACTGGCTGGCTGGTTTGCAGGAGGGTAGGGCTAGGGACTGATAAAAGGGAGTGAAAAGTTACCTTGTTTTTATAGTTTTGCTGCCAATAGCTAGCCCTAGGGGAGACAGACATGTTGGTAGTTAGAGCTTTGGCCATGTAAGAGAACCCTAGATTTAAAGAAAAGCTCTTATTCCTCATTCAGCCAGGTACCACAGAGGTCTCAGTGGATAAAACCAAATGTACTACATGGTGCTACAAATCTTAAATTTATGCTAGCTTGAATTTCACCAGAAAAAATAAATAAAAATGCAGTCCTGCAAGATTTCTGAAAAAAAAAAATGATTTCTGCTCCTCACCTCCCACTGCCCTGGTGGAGGCAGTGGCTGTGTTGAAGGCTCAACATAGCTCTCCCACACTCCATGCTGACTGGTGCAGACTGAAGGAAGCCACAGCCACCCAGAAGCAGCTGCCAGATGGATCTGAGGTGTAGGCTCCTTAATGGCCCCTGTCCTGTTGGTAGATTAGTGTGGCGGATGCCATCGTACGCCTCCCTGGCCTGACAAATCCCCTTCACTCTCCTGATGCACATATACAAACCAATTTCCCAAGCAACCTGCAGGGCAGGAAAACCTCTGCCTTTGGATTGGCTTCCCTAAAGAAACGTGGCCTATCTGGTGTTTTGCAGTATGCACAGGAGCCTGAAAACACATTGTTTTGCTGTCATTTTATTTATACTCTCCTATTTCCATCCTTTCAGGCTCTGCTGATTCCCTGGTTTGGCCTCAGAGATAGTGATGAGATGTATGAGGTATTCACCTTCTCCCAAGATTGAGAAATTTGTCCAGAGCTATGCAGGTTGCTCTGGTGTCCTGGAACATTTTATTCTCTCCAGTGGTTGAGTTGTATGTGAAAAATTGTATAGCTTGGTTACACACTCGGATTCCCAGATTTGGCTGAATATTTGATACCCTGGATCATAATAGCAATTACAGTTGTATGCTTGTTTTTTACCTCTCTGAATCATGGATCATCATTTTCTATCTAGGAACATCTAGAGGGTTTAATGAGTCCCAGTATCTTCTCAGTCAGTGGTAGTTTCCATTCAGTCTCCACTTTATATTCTACTTTGTCACTGCAGCTTTTGCCATCATAGTACAGATCTTCAACATCTGTCATAGGGTGCTGAAGAGGGGTTTGCAGAGACATACAGAGTAAGAGCGTCCTGACTAAGCCATCCCCTGCATGGCTTCCTATAGCTGTTATGGTCTGGACTTGCTGACATAGATGGTGTCTTACAGTCCTAGTGCAATAAAAGTAGGAAAAAAGGGCCGAAATTGGAAATATTAATGTTACTATTTAAGTGCTGTGGCACAGTAGCAGAATTATGCTATACAGAGAAACATCAAACCACACATTTGTTAATAGCTTTTAAGACACCCACCCCCCCAAACAAGATTCATCTCACCTGTGACATCAGTTACCCTGAAATCATTATTATCTTGTTGACAAATGAAGGAAAAAGTGAATATGTTCTCAATTTAGTTGTCACAGTAAGGTGTTTGCATCCACATTTTTCTGCATGCTAGTTCTTCCAGGCTTCTAATGAAGAGTCCTTCCATCCTTACAAAAAGCTAACAAATACACAATGCCATGTCTATCCCTGATAGACAGAACTAAGCCATGTTCCTCAAACAAAGTTGCTGGAGTAATACTAAAATTTCTACTTCTTTTTATGTGAACAGTTTTATCTAAGAAGAACCAAAAGACACTCTCTATTGCTTCTTTATCTTGTTGATTCGGGGTAAAAAAAAATAATAAACACATCAAATTTGCTTCTTCTGTTCTTCTGTACATATGTATTTTCCTATAACATTTTTACTATTATGCCCTAGATAGAAGTCTTAGCAGAATTCAAATATTTATATGTTTATTATCCCCTGCACATGTATTTTCCCTTAGCATCAATGGAATTTAAATGTGTACATAGGAAAAGGAAAACAAGCGGTTAATGATTTAAGTGAGAGAAAAAGAAACACAGGGGCCTCAGAAAACAAGTTAGCTGTAGAGGGGAGGAAAATTATTTTCCTGAAATAACTATACATACTAGTAATGGAAAAGACCTGATGGACTTGGATCATCTCTCTCTGCCCTCTGTAGGAAAGGAATTGTATATATGTTTGTCTCTCATTCTTTGTACATAATCTAGTCTCAGAGACCATTAATGACAGAGAATCAAGTGCCTTCAGAGTCTTATCACTGGCAACTAATTACCATGGCTGCCAAGAAATGTTTTCCTGATGTGCAGCTTTATGAGAAAGAGAACTGGTTCCTCAGCTCAGAAAATATGTGGAGAGTTTTTTTCTGCACTTAACTGTGACAGAGAGAAAGCAAAGAGGTAGTACTAAGCGTTCATGGAATAATACAGCATCTCAAGTTGCAAGGGGTTCTTATCATGATGCTCCCAGAAGGAGAAGTATTTCTCTACAGGTCATCCTAGTTCAGGGTGGTGACGATGAACTTTGGAGTATTACAAAACCCACAGCATTGCTGCAATTTATGTGAAAACAAATAAAAAATGAAAGACTGTATGTTGTATGTCAAAAAACCCCAAATAAACAAAGAAATAACATAAATGTCTCAAAATTAGTTTACCGTTCCACTGTTTTGGTGAAACTAGTGGAACATTCAAGTGTGAGATGCTGAAATTTTAGAGAGGTGCTCTGGCCACATCCACAGGAAGAAAATCAGCTAACAGAAAAATATAGCAGTATTTTTTCCTTCTAACATTTCATTTGGTGTCTTCTGATATCTTATTTAAACCACTGACAATGAGATGCACTTTAACAGCCAGACCACTGCAGCTGCTGGTGCCCAGGCCTCCCCCAGTACTGCATTACTGATGTTATCAGTGTAACCAAGCAGCTAATGGGCATCAATACACAGTTCTGGTAAACTGGATGATTTGACACAGATGATAGCCTCTCAGATGACCAAATGGAAAAGACACTAAGCACAGAACATCTGAAAACACTCATGTTCATCTATTCTGTGTGAACACCTTTAAGAGGAATGAACTATTTTGTCTGGTGACAAGCATTTCCAAAAAAGTGACGGTACATGAGGTACATGTATCACTAAATCCACCTTTGGGAAAGGTTGTTTCTTCTAGACAGACTTCTCTCTTTGCTTCAGAAGTGGTTACTCAAGAACATATTCTGAGCTATGGTAAAAGCCGAGACAAGTTTTCCATGCGGTAAATTTAGCTAAATTCTTATCACTTAGTAATTTTACATCAGTGTCCAAACAGTCTATTTCTCCCTTTTCATTAAACTTACAGTAAAAATGTTAGGGGAACTTAAATGCAACAGGTAACTGACTCATTTTGGGAATAGTCACTGACCTGTATACTCAGAGGAATAAGAGAGCTTTGATGCCAGGTTAGGAATAGCGTGGTGCATTTGATTGTCTAAATGCAGAAGGACAGATAACATTGAGGGAGAGCCTTGGTAGATTAATACCATTAGCGATATTAATGATGTGATAGTGACACTTTTATTAAAAGGTGAAAAGAAATACTTTACTTCAGAAATATATCTTTTCCTGATATTTTAACAGCTATATCTCTGGGATGATCATTATCCTTTATTCGCTTCTTAAATTCATTATCTGTCCACAATGGAACCTAGTGAGGTTTCCATATTGTATTACTAAATTGTTCTTGGAGGAATGAAACAAAATACAGACATTCAGAACAAATGAGAATGGATAATTAAAAATAAATGCTTCAATAATTACAAGGCGGTTCAATTAAAGTAACAAGGAGAAACAATTGTGATTGATCCATTGAAAGTCACAGTTTATTGTTACAAATTGTATTTGAATTCTGTCTAGTCAGGCACAGGCAAATGATCTCAAGGTTGTACGCATCAGAAAAAGAATCTGTATGATTGATCACTTGCATTCAGCCTTCACTTATTTTCAAGAGAGAGCTGATGTTAATGTACCAACTTTGCACCAGTTATTTCACTAAGATTTTTTTCTGGGATTTTTTTTCCATTTTCAGTGGGTAGACTTATTGCCTATCAGTCAGACTCTATGCATAAATATATGTGACATAGCAAGCAAAAATTTTGCAAAGATGGAAGCATGAGAAGGCAAAAAAAAAAAAAAGAGTTCCTGCTAGTTTTATAATTGGAGAACATTTACAAGGGAAGACCAATGGACATAAACAGACTGCTGCCAGAATTATAAAGCTTGGAGTATTTTAAACCCCAGAGTACTGATTAGTTCATTAAAGATCCAACAGCTTTATAAAGTGTCTGTTCACAGATTATTTCATGTACTTCTTTCGCAGTTAAAGAATAACTGGAATAAAAGAAATTTAGAATGGTATGAAGTAGTCATTGCACCATCTAATTTGTGGAATTAAGGACACTAGACTAGACTCCTTCCCTTCTTTATATGTTGACTGAGAAGAGTCACACATCTCAGAAAAGCAGTGAGAAACCCGCGTATACTGAGAAAGAAGCTGCTTAGAAATCCCAGTTTCTGAAACTGTTGCCTGCTTTGAGTTCTTTACACAACCTGCACGAGAGCTTTCAATGTGTCTGAAACCAAAGACAAGGATTCTCTCTGGAGAAATACCAAGTACCATCTAAAGTAACAGAACACAGCTATAGCTTACCCCTTAAAATGTGACCAGAAGAGGTGTTGCTATCAAGTTTTTCTGTAACTAAAAGGTGGTTATAGCATTAAAATAAGAGGAAGTGCAAGAGTCAGATTCTGTTCTTCTCTATGGGAGAAACTTTAGGCAGTTTCTTTTTGGAAAGAAACTTATTCTAGCACTTCACTGGGTAGAAACAATATTCTACAATTATCTTAATGAATATAGGCCATTGCCTAGGAAAGAAGGTAAGTTAAGCAGTTATTTTTCTCTTAGCAAAATAAAAAAAACCTTGAACATATTTTGTATTGATGCAAAAGCATTGTTATGACATGTCAGAAAAAAAAAATGTAAAAAAAAAATAATTCCCAGTTATGAGGTATCAATTTCTCTACTGAAAATAAATATTAAGTCAAGAAGATAAAGCTCAATATGTTTTCCTACTTACTTATCTTTGTGAGATCATTACTACTAAGTCTTTTAAAAATAATTACTGAAAACCAATTGTCTATAACTGAACTAAGAGACCGTACATGTAAAGGTGTTTTGGGAAATGAAATAGCTTGAGTTGTAGCATTTGTACTCATTTGGTCAATAAAAGCTGTTTTTTTATACTACATCTTTACTTGTTAGTCTTTCTTTTTTTAAGTACTTTCTTTCATCAGAGAGGAAATATGAGATAAAGTGTTCATACACATTTTTCAGAAGAAGATTTTGCAGGATCATTTGTCAGGCACAATGAATGGAATATTTCATTCCATTAAGTGAAAGGAATTTTAATTGATACTTGAGAGCAATTCTTTTGACAAGAAAAGGTCTTTTACAAAAGTATCCTACTCTACCCTGAATATTATTCAGTTTAGTGACACTAAATATCATAATATAAACTAAGATGTATTTTCATCTAGGTCTGAGGCAGTAATAATTTCTGTAGGAGTTAAGTACCCTGTTAGATGTCTTTCAAAACAGAAACATAAAGGGAGCAACACTAATAGGAAATGTGTAGAAATGTTAGACTGCTAGTCCTTCCTGCCTCTACTCCCACCATACTTCAAAGTCCATCTGAATGACTTCAAATATATTATCTTTTCTTTGCTGTATAGAGTATGATAACTAACACATTTGATATGTTTTTTTTTATTATTTTTATTTTTTCCCCTATTGGAGTTGTTTTATCGATCTATATCTATAGCAGGATGAAGGAAATTTCTCTTTATTTTAAAATTCATTTTGTTTACACAGTACAGCTGACATTGACAAGTTATTTTAAATTAGAGAAAATAAAAGACCAAGACTTCAGAAGATGCCAAGAGAACACCTAGTCCATCCATTTTTCTAGGATGAAAAAGAATATGTACACTACAGTGATGAAAATGAAAAACCTTGCTGATTATCCCAAAATCCTCATAGCAGAAGTCAACTTTGTGGGCATGTTGCTCCTACTAATTTCTTGGTGTCAGGAATTGAGTTAGCCATCTGTCCCGTACTCTGAGGTCACTGCCATCCTTGGCAAGATTTCAAAACTCCTGCCAAGTTTTTTCCTATTTTTTCCATCACTGCTTCCCCTTCAGACTCGAGGATGCAATTTGTGTAGGCCTGGAGGAGCTCTGTCCTCTGTCCACTTAAAACATCTAAAATTGCCTTTCAATATTTTGCTACCTCTACCCTCAGGAAATTTCCTGTGGTCCTCTTTAGATTACAAAAGGTCTTCCAGCAAGTTGACCTGCTGATGACAGTTCTCATTTTCTATCATGCCCTCTGATCCTGCATCCTATTTTAAGCAGGGTTTCAGCAAATCTCTGTTCCTAGTCTTCTTCCTTACCTGTCTCCTTCTTTCATTTGTCTTTGTTTGTCATAAACCGTATTTCAGGTTTTTAGTGGGAATACTTCTCTTTGTTGAAAGCTTCTTTTGTCCCTTTTCACTGTGCCATCACAGTAACAGGCAGGCAGATGGGGGATGGCAGTAGAATTGCTCAGCTTGATAAGCACAATTTTGCCTCTGTTATTAAGACTGTTATCTAGACTAGTTCTTTACTGATACAGAAAGCAATAAAACAAATATTTCCAAAAATATATGTGTGTACTTGTATACCAAAATCCTACTGCCTACCATATTCATACCTAAGAATCCACTTCAGAAGGAAGTTAATATGCCACTGAAACTCTGTCACCACCTGCAGTACACTGTGCTGCAGCTACTAAAAATTGCATATTATTATAGGGCAGAGTGGGAAGAATTTTTTAACTCTCTACACTTAGAGGGGTTTTAAAGAGCTAGGACATATTTACCTCACCTGAAACATTACAAGTTTATTACCAATAAAATGCTCAGGGCTAATTATTGATGAAAGCTCTGTCAATTAGCCCTATGTAAAGTATTTTTTGTTTAGTAAATTCTGTTATTCTTGCACTGGGTGAAGATGCAAAGGACATAACCACTTCTGTTGCTCTCTGCATACTTATACAATCCTGGACACTTTCCTGTTTTCATGTTCAAATGCTTCATATATGCTATGCAATTATCCCTATTTTACTGAAGGAGAAGAGATATTCAGAGATATGCTCAAACTAGACAGAACATCAGTCAAAGCCCGAAAGTTAAAGTTTCTGAGCTCTTGCACAAAAGCACAAAGAAGTTGATATCAGCAGATACTTCTGTGTAGGTAGGAAGTGAGTTTTTGATGGATAAGTAAAACCAGTGAAGCACTTCATGGAAAATTCATGCTATTCAAGTTCATTCACCCTGCCCCAGAAATCTCAGGGTTTTATCAACTAGCCCTTATAGCTCAAATTTTGAATATGTAGTCTGTGTGGTCCTACATTTATTAATACTGGATCCAAGCACTTCCAAATCACCTGCAGTACAAATTTAGCTTGAATCATGTATCATTACAGAATCACATCACTGTTGAATTAGCCAGCATATATGATATAACATTTATACTGGGTTTATGTTGTGTATCTGAAAACAGGTGATCTTGTCATGCTTGAAGTAAGAGACATGTATAGATTATTTTCAGCCTGGGATTAATTCCGATGGAACAGTATACACACACACACACAGAGAATAAATTGTTTGGTTCAGCACTTCTAGAGATTCTATTTCTTCTGACTCATGTTACGAATTCGGGCCCATTAACATTTGTTTGCCTACAGAACCCTTTAAGAGATACTCATATATATCCAATGTCTTTTTGTGCTTCATGTCCCTGCTCATTGCCATTGCAGTTGAAGCTCTTTTACAAAAATCGGTATAGGCCATAGCAGACCTGGCAGACCTAGTGGCATTCCCTGGCCCTCTGCTTTTTGGAAACAATTCTAACTTTAGGGTCATTTGGGGCACTTCCTTGGTTTTAAGACTTCTTGACAGCATGCAGAAAACTAATCTTTTGACTTCAGAAATGACGACAAGGCACTTTGGAGGGAAGGAGCAGGGCCAGGACAGAAAGCTGAGAAGAATCCAAGCAATTTAAGTCTCCTCCTCCCACTGCTTCTCTCTTGTTGCTGCAAAAGCACGATCCCTTACTCAGTGACAGCACCAAAAGAGCAGAAGGCTGTGCAGGTAGGAGGCAGTGACTGGGTATTCAGCAATGCATGTCCTCATCTGCCATCTCAGGCAGTCTGTCACTCTTTGGTGGGCTACTGCTGACCTATGACTACATAAGCACTGTCGTTTTGGCTCAAACTATTATTCTTTCTCAATGAAAGGGCTTTGTGAAAATTACCACCTCCCTTACAAAGTTGTAGGTTCCACCACTGAATGTTTCCTGTAAGTACTTCTAAACATTTTGACAACCTGTGACATGATATGAATATCATAATGCAGAGGGTTCATATTAAAAGCCCTATAGGTGAGGACTGTTGATTCTAAAATAGTCTTACAAAATGTTTATGCAACCTGATTTTATTTGATTTGTATCATCTTTTCCACACAAATAGCCTGGTTTGGATATTTAGTTGTTACTGTTACAGTTTGGGAGAACTGCTGCTTAAGGATAAAAAATGTATTTGTAGCTCTCTTCTCAGAACAGTGATATTCCACAACATGCTAATACATGTACAAGAATTACACTGACGCTGTAAGCCTTGTTGCCAGGATACTTTTGCGAGACATTTTTCTTTGACTGTCAGTTAAAAATTGTGTGAAATAGCTGTTATTTGAAGTATTTCAATCTACTGCTCACCCATAATGCTTTAAGTAGCACAATAGCTAGAAAGCATGAAGTAGAACATCAAAATCTATGTGAACAATGATTACTATTAATATTATACCTACAGGATGATTTCAAATCCCTCAGTGAGCTGAGAAAGAGAGGTATGACCCCCTGAAGTACAATCCCTTTCAAAATTCCCATGCATTAATTCTGTCTCCCACCATCTGCTTTATAGGACTGTGCTTTCATATAAACTGGAGTTTAAGTCCTGTCGATTACAAAGAAGAAATAGGACTCAGATATATGACCCATTATGTACCCATTATGCAAGGCAGGAGTAGAACTGACAAACCATTTTTTTCCCACAAAAAAATTATTTTTTTAACACTATCAAAATTTCTCAAGCATGCTCTGCACTAGGCTCTTCAGTGAGCTGCCTGGAGTCACAGTGTTCAAGATCTCAGAAACTGTCTTATCATCATGAATCTCAAAAGCTCTGCTGCTATCTGATAGTATAAACTAAAATACCAATAGAAATTACATCTGTATCACATAGGCAGAAAAGTGCACTGTGCAAGGGAGAGCTATGGGGAAAGTAAGAGATGAGCTGAATGCCTTGTGCTGAACATCACTCTCCAGTGAATTGCAAAGTGATTCACAAATCCCAGGGTAGCTAGGCTGACAATGATTGCAAAGTCTGAGATTTAGACAACAATAAAACCCAAGAGGATATAATTTCTCTGGCTAGTTTAAATTCAACATGTAAGAGAGCAATCCCTGCTGCATTGATCCCTCTCTAGTCAGCCTTTTTTACCCCTTTACTGGAAGCACCTGAAGAGCTTGGATTATGACAGGAGAAACTGTGGGTTAAGGAAAGCATTTGGCATTGTGTAACAGCTCTAACTGCTTTACACAGCTTTTAAGCATAGATACAAATGTGCTGTGTGAGCTTACAGTCATTATCTGTAAAATCACATTTGAGCAGTCTGGCTAACTGAAAAGGAGTGTGGTATCTTTTTCATCCTCCTTTGTGGCTCCAATAGTAAAAAGATACAAAATCACTGCACCTTTACCTTCAGTCTGATACCTAAATCCCATTCTGCTGGCATAAGCCAAGAGATCCCAACTCAGTCTGCTGACACAGTGTAAAAGTGAATTAGAAAACTGTGTAAACAAGTTATCCACGTGTATAACAGAAAATCTGGGGAGCTTGTGCACATGTGACAACTATGTGAGCATTAATCCACAGAATGATGACAAAAGGAAAATGATAAAGTAAAAGGTAAACACGGGATTAAATTGATATTTTTTTAAAATATTTATGACAGGTTACAGAGTGTAGCTACAGGAATTATGGAAATAATCCTAACATCACAAACTCTGCAATGATACAATTTTTAATGTGGACTCTCATCATGAAGGTCTCTAAGAATTGGTGGATGTTCAGTAGCTCCCATTAGTTTTTCCTTACTTGTAAACACACTATGAAAGACAAGTCCTGCCTGCCTTTGTTTTCTGTTCCAGTTTAGAGCACACAGACTGAACCTCATTTTCTTCTGAGACCTGGTGACTCTGACAGCAGTGAATGATCCTTCCTTGTGTCAAAACATAAAGTATGTCAAGACTGGAGGAGGCAACATCCAGTGAGATTATGTACAGTATATCTGCATGACTGGATGGATGTTGCCATCTCTCTGTTCTGGTCAGGAGTGGCCCTTTACAGTGCAAGTAACTGGCAAAATTACTAGACACTGAGTAAGATTCCAGTTCATGAGTCCTTTTCTGCACAGTATTCACTCCATCTATACCAGGATTTTAATCTCTAAAGAGATAAGTGAAAATTGTTTTTTGAAGACACTAAACATTCATTGCTACCCTGATTTTCCTATATTTCTTTCCAGATGAACCAATCATAGACATATCACTGCAATCACCTGGTGAGACCAAAGAACTTCTTGATAAAAACGAGTGTGCATGTTTACACTTCATTTAGTGAGGACTTTATTCTGTCAGTCAGTCTGTTCAACACAGTGACAGTGAATAAATCCACTTCAGTTAAGCATACAGTTTCCATTTTTTGTATATGTGAGATCCTGAAATTGGTTGCAAACTTTTTTGTAGAAAAACAAAACATTCCTGAATTCCTGAATACAACAGAAACAAAACCCCATACTTACTTTCTTGACAGTCATGCTCCCTTCTACATGCTTTTCCCCAAGAAAAAACCTCTTTCATTCTTGGATTCCTTGAAGTTCCAGGTACACTATCCTCTTCTTCTGTGACCCATGGCTCTGACCACATCCTTCTGTCATATGTAGTCATGCAACTCCACCAATGCATGTCCAGGCCAGTGAAGAGATCAAGAACAGATCTTCTGTACTCTCTTTTTTTCCCAATCACAACTTCTCTCACAGACCAATGCATATTTAGTTGTTCTATGATGTATTCCCACCTAATGTGGTAAGCACACCCATTAACTCTAGAGATTTCTGTGATTGCCTATAGATCATGAATACACTTTCAGAATGCTGTCAAAATATTTCAACATCAGACTGTCATTACAGATAGGATGGCTGGCATTTTAGTAATCTTTCTCCCTTTTTATTCCATGCCCAGGAAAGGATTCTTTCATTCAAGTTTGATATTTACAGTGTGTGTTTAAGGTTGTGATCTGTGGTGCAATGTTGAGCTGGGGGCCAACCACCAGTGGTGTGCCTTAAGGGTTGATACTGGAGACAATTGTTTAACATTCTTATTAATGAACTGGAGGAACAGAGTTTTCAGATGATACAGAACTGGGACAAGTGGTTGACCCACCATCTGTATCTCAACAGGCTGCAGAAATGGGCAAACAGGAATATAATGAAATTCAAAAAAGGGAGGTGCTAAGTCCATCTGGGGAAGATGAATCACATTCACCAAGGTGGTAGTTGAATGAATGGAAAGCAGATTTGCAGACAAGGAACTAGGGGTCCAAGTGAACGATATTAGTCATGAGTCAACAACATGCCCTTGCAGCAAAGAAGGACAAGAACATCCTGAGTTTTGTGAGGAAAATCATTGCCAGTGACAGTCCAGTGAACGGTCTGGAGCCCCACTCGTATGAGGAAAGTCTGACAGAGCTGGGACTATATATCCTGGAGAAGAGAAGACTCAGGCCAGGATCTCATTGAGGTGTTTGGATACCTGACAAGGGGAGTAAAAGAAAGAACCAGACTCTTCTTGGTGCTCAGTGAAAGGGCAAGCAACAATGCGCAGAAACTGTATTATTTATGTTTAAACATGAGAAAAAACACTTCTACTATGTGAGCACTCAAGGACTGGAACAGGTTATTGAGAGAAGCCAACTGGATATGGCCCTAGTTGTCCCCGTTTTGAGCAGGGAAATTGGACTTGATGACTTGATTGACTTCCCACATCCTTCTCCTGGAAAAAATGGCTGCTCACGGCTTGGATGGGCATACTCTTCAGTGAGTAAAATCCTGACTGGCTGGCCAGGTTCAAAGAGTTATGGTGAATGGAGATAAATCCAGTTGGTGGCCAATCACAAGTGATGTTCCCCAGGGCTCAGTATTGATGCCTGTTTTGTTTAATATCTTTATCAATAAATCTGGATGAGGGGACTGAATGCATGTTCACTCAGTAAGTTCACAGATGATGTCAAGTTACGTGGGACTGTCAAACCGCTTGAGGGTAGGGAGGCTCTACACAGGGATCTGGACAGGCTGGTTTGATGTGCTGAGGCCAATGGTATGAGGTTCAACAAAGCCAAGTGCCAGGTCTTGCACCTGGGTCACAACCTCATGCAATTCTGCAGGCTTGGGGAACAGTGGCTGAAAGCTGCCTGTTGGAAAAGGATCCGGGGTGTTGGTTGACAGTCTGCTGAACATGACCCAGCAGTGTGGCCAGGTGTCCAAGAAGGTCAAGACCATCCTGGCTTGCATCAGGAATAGTGTGGCCAGCAGGACTAGGGAAGAGATTGTCCCTCTGTACTTGGCACTGGTGAGGCTGCATCTCATAATATTGTGTTCATTTTTGGGCCCCTCACCCCAAGAAGACCACTGAAGTGCTGGAGCATGTCCAAAGAATGTCAACAAAGGCGGTGAAGGGTGTAGAGAACAAGTCTTATGAGGAGCAGCTGAGGGACCTGGGGTTGTTTATTCTGAAAAATGGAGGCTGATGGGGGAGACCCTACCAAAGGAGTCTTCTGTTGTCTCAAAAAGATAACATGTTTATATGAAAATGTGTGATTCCTACTCCATAAAGATATTAATAAAGCAATTTTGTGTTTGACTAATCTCTAATATATGTTTGGTAATTAAGTCTTCAAGCACTAGTTTTCAGGAAATTATATTGCTGTGTTCTCTGACATACATATATAAATAACTGTCTTTTCAGGATTTCTGCTTCTAATAACATGAATTTGTTTGGCTTCTGCATAACTCTTTTCTGCAATTATCCAAATTGTCCAGGTGTTTATAATAACTATAAGAAGTTCTACCCAGGGTGAAGACAAATTGGTTAGAAAACCTCTTCGTTTTACTCTTCTTAAGTCCTACCATGTCTCAGTATCTAGCTTCTCATTTTTTTTACCTTTACCCCTCCAGCTCCCCCTTCAACCCATATGCATTTGTCATGCCTCTTCCATTATCTTAATTTTCACCTTATGTATGTTATCATTATGTATTTATCAGAGAATCCCCATTTTAACTCTCAAATTACCACATAGAAGGTTTTTTTTTATATTTTAAAGTTTGGGGCTTTTTAAAATTTCAAAATATGAAACAAAGGACAGCATTTTTGAAAAAAAAATGACCCCTCTTCTTAAGTGTGTGCCTATTTTCTTTTTTTTTTTTTTTCTTCTTCTTTTTAAAAGGAAACAAAATTTTTGGTTGATGAGGGAATAAACCATAACATGTTTTTCACTGAGACAGCATACTTTCAATTTTTCACAAAACATTCCATAAATACTTTCAAAATTTGAAATAGTATTTTATTTCAAATGAAGAAATAAAAATTACATAAACAGTTTCTTTGAAAACAAAACTTAACCTATCTCAAGCAGTTCTAGTCAGTCCTCCATACTGTGAGGTGGTCAAAATTGTTCATAATCACTGGTAATTAAGAAGAAATTAAATTTACTTTTAGAAAATGGAATTTTCTTCTTTAGAAGGCTATTCTAGAAAGATAGAGAACTGGATTTACAAAAGCACAAGAAAATTGTAGTGAATGGTTAATATGCATTAATAAAAAAAAAGTATAAAAAAAAAAGAGAGAGAGAGGAATACAAATGCCCTTTTGCCATGTTTTGTTTTTCACTTTGATTTGATTCCACTGTGTTATTCCTCTCACGCCACCTGGTAATTGCAAAATTGAGCACCAGTTCTCCTCCCACTGTGTCAGAAGCTGGCATGTGGAAAATAATTTTCTTCTTGACTTTGAAGAGGATGGAATATAAGGAAACATCATTTATAATCACTTTTACTTTTGAAAAATTTAATTCAGTCTTTACTTAAAGGAGGAAATTAATACCAAATTTTAGTAATTCCATCCGTAATCCTGTCCCGTTAACTTGAAAATTCATAGGCTACTCTCAGAGAAGATCCTTACTAAATGTTCTGGACAACCCCAAAACTACCCAGATTTTTTTATTTACTTTTGTACACCTAGGGCGGTATTTTCATAAGCTACAAGATGGTCTCATTTTTCCTCTTGCTAATATTTCACTTACACAGGATATTACTCTGGATTTTTTTTGTGTTCAAATCCAAAGAAAATGGTAAATTACCTGGCTTGCACAATGGATGCAGGAATCAAGGCAGAAAATAAAAGGAATTTCAATGTCAACTTCTACCAAGCTCTGAACATGTCAAGATTTTTATATTCATGTCAAGAGAATAACTTTTGTATTTACTTTTATGATGCATATAAAACTTATTGTTGGTCCCTTGTTATTCATTTGCTATTTCATTATGAAGTTGTTGAGACACTGGAACAGGTTGCCCAGGGAAGCTGTGGATGCTCCATCACCAAACGTGTTCAGGGCCAATCTGGATGGTCTTGTGGGAGGTGTCCCTGCCCATGGCACATGATCTTTAATGTCCCTTTCATCACAAACCATTCTATGAATCTATGATTTTCCCATGCTCCGTCATTCATTTCATCCTTTGTGAAGGACTTTTCATGCCATGTTTCAAGAATTTCAGGCACTCCTTTCACAAAATTTTCAAATGATTGAAAATTAAAACATCTAGATAACAGCCTTTATATGTTTGAAGTATGCAGTCAAAGAAATAACAGACAGAAATTAAGTCACTGAACTATATAATGATTAAGAAAATTGACATTTCTATAAATAGTCTTCATGAAAACTTTATGAGTAATTTTCAACATTGTAGTCATTTTATTTAAGGAAAGAGAAATGTCAGGTGTCTCCAAAGTATCTTCAGAATATTACCTGTGTTATAATTATTATTATATAAATCGAATGTGTGTTTCTCTGAAGAACACATCTGGTCATGAACTTTAAACTAATTCCAGTAACACTGCCATCACAATAGTCCACTACAATGATGGGTGGAAATCAGTATCAAGCAAATAGAGAACTGAAAGTAAAAATTCTTCAGATCCTCTTTCTGATGTTGATATTCCGTGTCATCTTCTGTAAAGTCACTGAACTAGTTTTAGTAATGATAAAGCAGAGAATATCCTTTCTTCACAGGGAAGTTGTGAAGATGTTTATGAACTGCTTTGTATCTGCAAGAAGAAAGTCACTGTGCAAGTAAAAAGTATTAATAGCTTCTTATGATGTCTATTCTAAATAACTGATCTACTTGTTTATTTCTGTAAGACAGATAATTACTTATTCATCCTTTATGGGATATAAAGTAGTTTCTCTGTTAAACAGTACAATTTAAATCTTACAGATATTTTGAAGTGTATCAATAGAGAAAAGGTGGGGGAAGGGAAGAAGAGGACTGCTCCCACCATCAAAGTATATCCTTTGCACATTCCTGGCACTACATCAAGGTTAAGTTAAAAGCAGCACTTGAAGGCAGTTGCATGTGGTAGATTGTACAACAAGGCTCATTAGCCAATGGTGAGTCTCATGTAAAGGTCTTTAATGTGGTAAAATGGCATTTTTCAGAGTCTTTTAAAAGGAAAAAAGTTAATAATGTGAAAGTTTTATTACTTTTCTTCTTTTAAAGAAGTGCCTTTCTATACTGAAACATCGTGCCTAGTTAGAGCAAAATCTCACGGAATTTTCTTCACTCTGGGAATGACTGCAATTATACAAAGGGAAGGGACCACAGCAGTAAACTGGCAACATACCAAGGTCTTAACCTCTGAGACAGGAGGTGGAGAAATAGGTGTTAGCAGTCTTACACAAGTCCTTAAAGCATAAACATATGGTAAATCCATTACTTAAACTACAAAGAATGGAATCTTGCTAATAAACCTATTTACTAGGTTAAATAAATACTGAAAGTGTTTAAAAAAGGCAAGCTGTGTGACTTTTAAAAATCAAACATTTTTCACTTGTCAGAATTTGTTGTTGGGAATCTGTGAAACATGATGGCCCTTCCAACCCCATGAACACACACAGTCATGCTCTTCCCCCCCACCCCCAGCTCAGTGCTCATCACCACCACATGAAACCAACAGCATTTACTTGTGAACTGCCTGTGTCACTGTCTGCCCTGACACAGCTTTCCATCACCCAACCTGGCTGCTGGCACTCACCATGAAAATTAAAACATAGGTGGGATTCAAGCATATTTATCACTTTGTTGTCCAGCCCTGTGTTCCATGGCATGCTTGATTTTAGCCAACATAAATAAGGTCTAATTTCAGAAGCAATGATATTCAGGAGGAAAAAAAAAAACAAACCAAAACCCAGATCTTCAGTTTCTTTAAAGTGTCATACTGCAAGTAGCTCTAGCAGTAGCTCCAGTGAATGTTTTCATACCACCCTTATTACAAAAATGTTATAAGACAGATAAAGGGCACCAAAGCTAATGAAAACTAAGTAATACTAAACTGAATATTGCTTTGCCAAATAATTGCCATTCTGCAAAAAGAGGGAATGGGATAGCCAGTAATACATTTTAAAGCCTCTCACAGAGGTTTCATGGATTTATAGAAAAGAGGTGGCATTGATCTAAAGCCAGGTGAAGTCAATGGGCTGATTCCCTGCTAAATTCTCTGCCCCTTGAAACTAGGTGGTGCACATAGGTATGATGTGAGATGGCAGTGTGGTAGTTTTACAATCAGGTGTCTCCTCACTGGGGTGGCTACTCAGTGCCCATCCTCTCTCCTGTACAATTCACATGAATTTGCCCTCTAATTTACCTGCCTGTGAAAAGTACTCCTTTCCTGCTGCTAGTGAGTGTCATGCTTGTGATCCAATTTTGTGTTGCATCAGGTTAAAAAAAAATATTACTCAGGAAAAAAAAAAAAAAAGGTTTTTTTTAAATTTCATGTGCCTCGGGAAATTCAGTGATACTTGGTCATTAGTTTGACTGAAATCCATCTAAGTGTATAGCCAAACACAAGCCACTTGTTCTCAAGCAGTGTTTATGGCTAAGGAAGCAAGGTGGGAGATCTATTACTTTTGCCCACACTCCCCATCAAACCTCCCTCTGTAAATACACAGTCAAACATTAACGATGACCCTCATCTGCTTCAGGTTCATTAGTGGAGATTCCTGTGCCTACATGGAATGCCACTGACATCTAGAATGGAGCCCTAGTGCTAGCAGAGTGGAGAGTATCAGATTTAAAAAGCACTGAATTATTGTAATTTAAAAACATGTTATTGCAGAAGATAGGTAACAAGCTGCAATTTAAAGAAAGTACTTCCAACTATGGAGTTACAATAGTTTTATTTGGAAAAAAAAGAAAAAGGCCAGTACAGTATGAAGTTTCAGTTGTAACCATTAGTTATGTGATTTTGAAGAGTAGCAATATATAAATAGTCCCTTTGCAGTAATTTTATGTTAGGAGTGATCTATTGTTTAACAAATGCTGAGGGAAAATTATTTGGTTTAGCCATCACAAATTCTTGATACACACAAAAAAATCCCTGCAACTGGATACAGAACTATGAAGGGTGAAAAGTGAGCATCAGGAGTTATAAAGAAGCAGATGGCATCAAAGCATCTAAAATAAAGAAGTATTCTGTATATTTTTCTCAGGCCAATAGTTGCAAACATAATGATGTGGATCTTGCTGATCTGGCTGGGAAGGCAGCACAGCCTTTACTATTTTCAAATGATCCTGAGCATATATCTAGTATCTGGGAGTACTGATGGAGAGAAAAGGTCGCATAACCTCTTCTTTTTACCACCTCCAAATGTGCACAGGCTGATAGCAGTCATTTGCTCAGCAGTCACTTGAAATAATCATTTCAGCAAGGCACAGAAGGGTGGGAAAACTCTGGCCAAACACAGACATTTGCACCTAAGCTAGTCAGGTAATAAAATAGAGTGTGATTCACCCAAAGATTAGAAAGTGATAAATTGCTTGTTGAAATGCTAGTCCCTGTGGACTATAAAAAGCTACCCCAGTGGGGTAGCCCAGAAGTAACCATTTCTATCATAGATTTCTAAAGGTTTCATGAATCTTGCCTGGAGGATGGAACAACAGACTGTGTTACCATGAAGTCTCATGAGAGCCTGGGGGGAAAGAGAAATGAATCTCCTCTCTCTCAAGAGATGGACTCCCACAGGCAATGCCTGCAGTATGCTGATGCAGCAGAATCTGCTCATTATCTCAAGTCATGGAAACATACAGCAGAAGTAGCCCTGATGCTTTTACACAGGAAAGCCCTGTAGGGACAAACAGCTGAACAAAAAATGGACACACTAATGCATTTAGTTTGTTTATTTTCTGTAGGTTATTGCAACCATGCCTAAAATCACTGGTCTCTACAAGCTCTTTATCCCATACAAAAATGCTGTGAAGTTCTTAGTGTTATTATGCAGTAAGTTGAAGCCAGATGTATGCTGCAACAGATCTCTTTCACGCACCTTTGGTTTTTTACAAAACCTTGAAATGGCAGTTTAGTTCATGTAGGAACTTGCAAGGTTTATGTATTTTATACTAAGCAAGAACTGGATAAAAGCAAAAATACCAAGGAAATTACCAGAACCCCAAAACTTTCTTCCCTCAGCAAAGTTACCTAATAATTTGCTTTCAAAGCTAACCCACCTATTGCTTCCCCTCCTTAGTCACACAAGATGTAAAAGATAGTCAGTCATCTGAGAGCCTCAGAAAGCTCTGTAGCCACTTAGGTCTTCTGTTAAAGGTATGCAGCTCTGCTTCCTCTAGCTATACCCTAAAATATATATGAAATAGCTGCCTGCACTCTAAGACTTGTCTTATTGTAAGACTTTGTTGTGGTTTTGTTTGGTCGGTTGGTTTTGGGTGTCTTTGTTTATTTTGTTTTGTTTTTTAATTTAGCCTTCAGAGACATCCAAGTCACGGCTGCAAGTAAGCATCTAAGCCCGAGATTGAAACACCAAACTTCACAGGCACCCCTCTTTTTGCCATTTCTTAGATGCCATAAACTGTCAATAATCTTACTGACAGTAGAACAGCTATTTCATAGGACACTGTCCAGTTTGATGTGCTGGCTGTTCAGACCTTTCTATCTTCTACTGTTCATTGTACTTTGAACTATGATGTTTGAATCAGGTTGGTGAATTGTACTCCTGGATCAAGTACCAAGACATCAGGAGTGGCAGCAATGGCATGCCTGTGGGAGTTTCAGAAGAGTATTCTAGATCACTCACCAACTCTTCTTTCTCAAAGGCAGAGGTTATTTTCCTTCATGAGACATCTATGACGCAAACTAAACAATAGCAATAAGCCTAATGCCTGTAAGAATGGGACTTTAGGGAATATAAGTGGGTTGAGCCAATTCCTTTTTTTTTTTTTGTGTAGAACTTGGTTGTGATGTGTCCAAGTCTCCACTCTGTGCTGCAGCAGGTTCTCACGCTCACCCCACAAGAACGCGAGCTCCCAGAAGCACAGTGGACTGCAGAAAACCCTCTTTCTTCATAGACTATGCAGAGCAGTTCTGAGGTACTGAGCTACTCAGGTGTCCAAATGTAAATATGAAACTGTCTTCCTGGTGCCTTGATGAAAGAGTGACTGGAGGCAAACATCACTTGCAACAGTCATTTAGAGGTTAACCGTAATCTATGAATTGCAGAAGATATTTGTTAATTTTCTTTTCAGACTGTTTTCACAAGTGCTTTCTATTTGGGTATCAGAGCCTCTTTTTTTCCATTTTCTATACAAAACCCCAAAGTGCTCATCTCTTTGGATGCCATGGTTGACAAATTGCCACTGTCATCAGCCATTGCTGCATGTAATTTTCTGGGAAAGAAAATATGGTTTTCTACAACAAACACTTAGAAAAGGATTATATGTTTAAACAGTTCACATTATTCAGAAGGAATGATGATACTTATAAATTCAAATATAGTTGCTTGCATATTCCTAACAGTATATACTTGTTTTCTGAAGGCACCTGTGCTGCTGTACGCAATCATTTGCAGTGATACATAGCAGGTGCTAGTGAAGCAGAAATGTTTCTTTATTGTGAAATGAAGCAAGTAGCATAAGAAGATCAAATTATATGTTAGATATTTCTGGTAGATTTTAGGGTTTTCTTAGGATTGCTTTTGTTTTCTGCAGTTACATCAGTCTGATTGTGAAAAAAAAAATAATCTATACTCAATTTTCTTCCTTGTTTAACTCTGTTAGGGATAGTGAAGTTAACACAGAGAATGTATCTATCCAAGCATTCTTATTATTCTGGTACAGGTGCTTTCAGTGAAAAAAAATGCATATAAATCAGAAAGTCAGATAATGTTAAAGCAACCCTATTAGTACACATCTTAAGCATTAAAAGAAAGAAAAAGAACAACTACAAAGTCTTGGTTCCTGCATTACTTGCAAATACAATGTTCTTGCTGTTTTCACTGTGCATTTTAGATGTATGAGGAATACACAATTGCATTCTTAAAATAAAAATTATAATTGTGTCTGTGAATGCCATTTTAAAAGAAGAAAATACACTTCATCTGTCATAGGCAGTTAGAGGTGCAGTCAATCTAAGAACATTCAATTTTTCCAGTAGATGTGTTTGTCTTTTAATGGGCAAAACTTACCGTGCAATTACATTGTTATATAAGCATGGCAAAGCAGATTTAGGTGCTACTTTTTCAAAACAAATATAGCTCTGCATTTTCCACCTTAGTCTGTTCATGTGCTTGATTAAACACGTTTATAAATAGTTGCCTTTATCTTTCTTACAAATGTTCTAGGTTCACAGACAGAGTCTGGTTCATAGTATAGGCTACTAGAATGAAACTGAGATGTAAAATTGAAGTAAAGATTCTTTAACACGGAAAATTCAGAGCACTGGATGATCTCCAGAGGTCCCTTCTAACCCCTACCATTCCATGTGATTCTCTCTGTGAGCTGAGGTCAGGAGTTTGGCTTTTAGGTTAATTTTTCCATTTTCTTACTCAGTGTACCAGACTGCTTCATAATTCAGGCAGAAAGGTCTCTAAAGATTGATTTTTATTTTCTCTTATTTCATAGACTTTCTGAGTATTAGTCAGAAACCTCCTAATGCTCCTAGAAGGAAATGAGTAGGTGATGAAAGAAGAACAAGTCTTGAGCTTTAATTACTATGATAGAGCCACTAATAACATGTACCACCCAATAGGTTTCTAACAACAGTAAAGAAAGCCATTGCATCTTTGTTACCTTTTTACAAATGATCGTCAATTAAAATAGCAATGATCAAAATTCCAGAGAAATTCCTGACTCCCAGAGGAGAAGTTTGTGTTGCAACTCTACGTTTCCACAATCCATTGATGGAAGTATCCACACAGCACAAATTACTCCCAAAGTCTAGAGTGCCAAATTTGGCAACTAATTTTTTGGTACCTTCACACTGTGTTCATAACTGAAGATTTGAAAGAATCCATTTTCAGAGGTGCTGAACAGCTACTGACCATACTGATAATAGTTTATTCAAGAAAGTCTTTTTAGATTCAGTAAAAAATGATCTATTTGTTCCCTTTCTTCAGCTGCAGCTCAGGAGGGTGTCCACCTTCTAGATATGACTTGAACAAGGTGTGAATTATCCCTGTCTAAAAGCTATGATTCTCCTTGACTTTTAGCACAAATGCTTTTCTTGCTGTTTCAGTCTGCTAAAACCAAGTTCAGTAACTGAATATAATAAGATTAAGGGTGTATAATAAATAACACACTTGCAGTGTATTTATGACACAAAGCATTATTGCAAGTATAATTTCCACCAAGACATGGAATTTGATATTGCAAATGAATGTACAGTAAGTTCTTTGTGCAAATTAGGACCTGTGTGCATTTCTTATAAAATGGCAGCAATTAAAATGAAAAGGCAACATGTATAGCAGCTTGATGTTGTTTTTTTCCTAGCAAGCTGGATTAAAAGGAGCATACCGTATTTGGCAAAGAAAATCTAACCACCTTTAGAAGACTGTGTAATCCAAATGCTAATAGATGATTTGTGTCTGTTTTCTTGGCATTCCATAAAATACATAACTTCCAGTGTACACTAAGAGTAAAAAGGGAAATTAATGTCTATTACAGCAATATGTGAAAAGCTACAAATGACTTTACAAAGGGATAAACTTCAGAACTACTCTGTTATTACTGAAGCTAACTTCCATCCACTTCCAGGATAAAGCTTGGACTCAAAAAAGAGCACGGGATTTGACTCTAGAAAGATTTGCTATTGCAGTAATGTTAATTCCGTGGAAGAATTTTTCCATCAGAAAGGTGTTCTGCATAATGCGCATTTCTAAATCCTTTTTCAATAAATGCTCCACAGAACTTTTTCTGCCCTTGTAACAAGCATCACTAAATACACGAGTAAGAATAAAAGAAAAGTGGGAGGGATGAAAACTAGCGTGGCTGCTGAAGAGAAGATGGGTGGACACAGATGGTGTTCAGTGCTTTATTGCCACTGTCAGAAGTAGAGTATGAGATCATGTTGGCCGTTAGTCTGAACGGTATGAGAATTTTTATATTCCTGTGGAATATTTCAGATGCAATCAATACATAGCAAGAAGGCTTAACATAGTGACCATGTAAGGGGTGAATCTGCAAAGCTGAAGATGTTATTTATGGTACAAAGACAATGTAATATTTCAGGTTTTGTGTGGAACAATCTATACCTACAGATTTTGCATGAACAAGAATGCTGTATTTGAGATATGTAAGATTACTCTGATGGACCATCATAAATTTAAAACAGATTAATTTCCATTATTTCAGTCAGGTGGATGGATTATTTTATCACTCTTTTACCAGAAGACTATCATATCAGAAAATCTGGGAAAGACTAATGGCAAGATCTCATAGAATGGTAGGGGTTGGAAGAGACCTCTAAAGATCGTCTAGTCCAATCCCCCTGACAGCAGACCACACAGGAACAAGTTCAGGTGGTTTTTGACAGTCTCCAGAGATGTAGATTCCACTTCCCTGGGCAGCCTGTTCCAGTGCTCTGTTACCCTCACAATTAAGTAGTATTTCCTCATGTTGTGGTTGAGCCTCCTGTTTTCTAGTTTATGGACATTGCCCCTTGTCCTGTTACTAGATACCACTGAGAAGAGCCTGGTGCCATCTTCCTGACACCCACCCTTTAGATATTTATGAGCATCCCCCCTCAGCCTCCTCTTCTCTAAGTTAAACAGACCCAACTCTCTCAGCCTTTCCTAATATGGTAGGTGCTCCAGGCCCTTAATCATCTTAGTGGTCCTGCACTGGACCCTCTCCTGTAGCTCCTTGTCCTTCTTGAATCAGGGAGCCCAGAACTGGACACAGAACATAGTAGAGGGGAAGAAGACTCTCTCTGGACCTGCTTGCCACACCCTCCCTAAGGCATCTCAGGATGCCATTGGCCTTCTTGGTCACTAGGGCACACTGTTGGTTCATGGTCATCCCACTGTCCACCAGGACTCCCAAGTCCTTTTCCCAAGAGCTGCTTTAGTCCTACATGCAGCAATTGTAAAGGAACCCAGAACCCATTATTTGAACAGAAGTGACAGAAGTCTTGAAAGCTCCTAAGCACTCTGAAATCAGCCCTCACTCTATCTGGTAGTAAAACAACTAGCCCCACAGTTCCTGAGGTCTCAGCAACATCTCAAATTAATGCATTTTTCTGACTCGGAAGACACATAGATGTGGCAGCCAACAACAAACAGTGGTCATATTCTTGTCTCCACTTTCTGTGGTTTTTTTTTGTTTGGTTGATTTTTTGTGTGTTTTTTTTTTTTTAATTTGTTTTGTTTTATTTTTGTGTGTGTGTGGTTTTTTTTTTTTTTTAAATACACTCCTGATGCATTGTATGCAATGAAAATGTAAGAAATTCTAGAGACAGAGTTCGGGGGCAGCAATGTTATTACTGGTCACTAACAGTGTTTGAGACAATACAAAGTACTGATACAGAAGCACCTTATAGCTACACACAGTATAGATTCATTTGTTGATAGCCAGCTTAATGTTCTCACTGCAGATATCTCAATATCTGAAATAAGTTAAATGATAGCAACAACTGAAATTTTCCTTAGTTTTTTTTCCTCCATTTAATCTTTGCTACTGGGTATGGGGAAGAAAATGGAATTACGTTATTTTGGAAACACCATTATGTGCAAACTGTTCTATATTTTATAGATGATATGCATTCCCACTATTAGATTTATATGTGACACAAGAGAATATAAATGAATGCTCTTTACATTGGCACTGGACATTTACATTGGAGCAATCCACATACAGCCACAGCCAAAACTACAAAGTACATTTCCTAATTGTACAACTGTTCTTTTCATATCTACAAATTCCATTCAATAATTTGGAATTACATATTTAATACATGTGATATATATTATATATTTCAAAAATGTTGCCTGCTAAAGCAAGTACATTACCACACTGTAAACGTAGCAGAAAAATGGAACATTTCTAAATAAGTATAAAAATTAATCAGTAACAGAGATTAATATCTGACACACTCAGATAAGCTTATATCACTAAATGTTCCTATTCTGGTACCTAGACCAACCATGAATAATAGGTTTTAAACAGTCTTACCAGTTTTAGATGGTGCTTAAGATTTTAGCCTGTCTTTTCCATAGGAAATAGCTATCAAATATTTTTTTATGATGCCACATTTTAGCTGTATTTATTAATTGTTTAGATAATTGCAATTTAAATGGAATGCTTCACTGATTCTGTAATTAAGTAGTCTGAATTTGAAATAATTTATTAGGTCTTAATTTATGTGCTGTGAAATCTGTTAGATCATTTGTGAGTCAGTCTGTTGTCTAGAATAAAGGCATTTCTACAAAGGGATTTTAGGGTGAGGGTCACCAGCATAATCAGAAACATACTCAGCCTGGCCTCCAGCTAAAGATTATATGCTTTTAAGTGTATTTCTGTTTTGCAAAATGGCCTTTTGAGGACTTAGCCATTTCAACACAATTCCTTTTTTTTTCTATATAAAAAGAGAAAAAGCAATTATTTTGCACTGTTGTCTGACTTCATCACCACCCTTTCCCCTAGATATAGATTACCCAGCTGATCAAGTGTGAGAAGTACATAGCTCTCTGGTCTGACTTGTCTGAAATTCTGGAATGAAATCTTCAAAGTTAGGAGCAAAAGTTGGCATTAAGACTAAGCAGGGACTTGATTAATGATTTGGATTTACCCACACAATAAATTGAGGCAAAACAATTCTTGTCTTGTACAAAGGCACACTTATGTTTTCTGCGATGTAGGGAAGGAAGTGACATTGGTTGGCTTTCAATTGTAATTTACTGTATTCATCCATATGGTTATTGTAACACAGAGGATTTGTCAGTATGACCATTATAAAAACAGGACTGGGGCTTTTTTGCTGCTAAGCTCAGCTGTTACACTTGGTATTTGACTGAAGTTTCAAAGCCTGTCTACTTGTACATGCCACTCTGAATTTGAAACCTTATACTTTGACTGTCTTTAGAAATTCACATCTAGTGAGGGTTAGGAAAATAAAATTAAAAAAAAAAAAGTGGGCCTGTTGAATATGTTGCTTTGGACAGGATTTATCTGACCAAATATATATGTCTATATGTCAATATAGACATCTGCAGATGTCTATATTATAGACTTATGTAGAAGTTAGTATTTTAATTAATCATGTCCCAGAGAACCAAAGAAGAAAAGAGGTGTGATTTATTAATCCAAATCCCTCAAGTATAAAGTGAGACAGATGATGCCATAGGTACATATAAGAGTACATGTAAGAAGGGAATTAAAGGTGACCAAAGTAGTCATCTAAACTGAAATGAATTTCATGCCCATCAGTATGGTAGACTGGAATGACCTAAGTTTAACATTTTAAAGGTACAACTTTTATCCTGGTAATGGATTTTAAGATTTTTTTTTTTTCCATTATTAATGTATTTTCTTTTAATAAGATACTTATCCTTCATTAATCTCATCTACAAATACTTTGTCTCTGGACAGAGATGGAACTTACTACATTTTGATCTATGACCTTGCTCATGGAATTTTCATATTCAGCTTCATTGTCTTCAGTGTAAATAACTTAAAATACAGAACAGGTGCAAGAGTCTGAGTCTTTCACTTTTTTTTAATTCCAAAACTAGCTTTTCACATGCTTACACTCATGACCTACTCAACCTTTTTTTACTCTATAGCAGATATTCAGAGGAAACACTTAATGGACAACTATCCATGAATATCAATGCAAATTGTTACCTGCTTTTAGAATGTCTAAGCAAACCCATCTGCACAACACCAAAAGTTGAAGCAACAATATGGATTTCCTCAGGGCCAATAAAATGCTAATGAGAAGACAAAAGTCATTATTATTTCTTTTACATGCTTGCTGTTATTCCCTACTTGACTTTCTGCTTTCTACCCTGTTACTATATTACCTGCATTCCCAGGAGTTTTCCAACTCTCAGCCAATAATACCCAGGAGGAGGAGGAAGAGAGAGTGTTACATGTCTGTGAGAATCTTTGCAGTTTGTTACCACTAGTGAATTGGAACAATTAAGCTTTGAGGAAGTGATTTATACACACACATCCATCACATATAACCTGCTCTGCTCTGTTAACTCTCTGTTTGATCTCTGGAGGGTTGAGTAGATTAGGGAGGGTCTTCGCACAGAGGTTTCATTAACAGCCAATTGGTTAACCTGGCATGACTCCTGATTGTGCATTTGGATACTTTAAAGTGGGAATAAAAGCGGGGTGTGTGTGTGTGGTGTGTTGGAATTTAATTGGTATCATTATTTCCCAGTTCAGGAAACACCAATCATGCTGTTAGAGATAATTTTATTCCTTTTCCTTGATTTTATTTTTTTTATAGCCGATATAGAAAGCAGATTTGAGAGTTACAGTTACCCTTCAAAAACACTGATTATAATATGTGATTTTAGGAAGCATGTAGTACATCGGTAATGAAAGAGCACATTAAATATCCAACCATAAGCCACAAAAAGTTGGATATTACCATCAGGTTTAATGAGATAGGAAATGTAGGCCAAGCAGTTGCACTATTTAAATACACCAGATGACTGAGTACCCCCTTACTATCACCTTTTTGTCTGTTCAGAAGGTACTAGAGGGATCTGATCAAGTCAAATGGTTGATATTATTGTAAAATGAACTTAAAGAACAAAGTCAGAATCACATAATATGACAATTATAATTATTGATAAGAAATTGAGATATTAGTAGCATATGGGTTTGTAACAGAATAACCAGAGTTGCAGCAGTGACTTCCTATGCAAGCACAGAGCACTGTGTCTCTGTGGTTTACAGAAGAGGAATATACTGTTGATGAAAGGATTAAATTCAGTACTTCATGATATCCTTAGAAATCAAATGGCTAGTTTCAAACCAGCAAAGTGTTTGCTATAGTTTTACAGTTAATAAACTGATAAAAGCTCATGAAAATTCCAAGTTTCTTATCAGATCCAAGAACTTGGAAGAAAATAGACAGCAGTAATTTCGGGGAAATGTGGAGAAAGTTGACAGAGGAACTATGTGGGTTTATTAGTTGCAACTATGACAACAAAATTTTGTCAATAGTTATTAATATTTGTTTCAATAACATCACAAAGGTCTGATACTAACTTCTATACAAGCTGTCATAATCTATGAATAATGAAATATTTATCCATTATTAATACCAACAGTCCACTGTTTCTCAGACCCTATCTCATATACTCTCACCCCCCACATCCTAGATGTCTAGAAAACCAGATGTGCTCTGTAACGTGCCTTGATATTGAAATGTTAACAGACTATTTAGTACAAAGTTTTGGAAATTTACTCTCTTTCATATTAAGGTTACAATTCAAGCCTCACTGGTATTTGCAAATGTGGTAATAACATACTAGAGAAGGAGACTGCTGGAAGGAAAAACTAGATTTAAGGCTTCATGGATGAAAACCAGCAACCTTAACTGATTACAGAATTTTATTGGTAGTCAGATGCTTTTCCTGCTGAATAGTTTCCTGTATTTCCTTTACCTTTCATTACCTTTCTCCTTTAAGCCTTTGCAAGAAAAATACAACAGTCCTATCATCAGCTTCCCAAACTGAGCAGTCTCTTTTCCATGATGGCAAGGACAGCTACTGTCTCGTATGATCAAACTAGAGATTCTCCTAATCCAACAGAAACCAAAACATTTTCATACATTGCAATGTTTTTCTTAATGTTAAGAATCACATCTCAGTAGGTATGTTTATTATCCATACACAGAAGTCCTACATGTCCTTATACTCTTTATGACATCCTGAATTTTACTCTGTTTTCTATGGTGATGAATTAATTCCACAATGTCAGCAGTAACCTCTAGAATGCTTCTCTGCCATTAATGCTGGTAACACACTGGCACTGTTCCTCTGATTTACCCATCTTACATATTTTCTTTTGTCTTAATAGTTACATCAAAATTCTGTGTACCTGAGGCTGATGCTCTCTTCTGGACCAACACGCTAGCTGGGATAAGAGGCTGTATCTGTAGATAGGACACAGGATGACAAGATGTCAGTGCATTTCATTGTGGTGAAAGTAATTTTGTTCTTGTGTTAGAAAACATGGAAAGAAAAAGGTTGTGATCTATGATTTCTGTATTTAATCTATAAGTTCTTTACAGATTGGTGTGAAATTGAATGGTACACAAGCACTGAGGTTTAAAATCTTAAAAAGTGCTTTTAACAGTTTTGTAACAAGAATGTATTTTCCCTCATAGAGTTTTTCCCTGATAACGTTCTTTGACTTCATAAAAAACACTGTACAAACAGTATTTGTTTGCCAGTTTGTTTCCTGTAATGAAATTGAGCTTTCCAGGATGATTAACATGAACAGAAGCTATGTCAGTATCATGTCTTTGTAGATTTTATTGCCAGAAGAAGGAATGCCTCCTTTGACCTCCCCTGGCTATAGCAGACTTTGGATCTAGCCCCTTAGGAAACAGAAAGTACATTGTCATGAAATAATGGGGATTATTTTCATTATGAAGTTACAAAAGTCAAATACTGAGTGGTACATATTTCTGATAGAATGCAAGCCTTTTGTTAGCTTGTTTTAACCTGATATTTTATAGTGGTTTATACAAGGATTCAACACACTGTGCTGAAACAGGGATTGATGCAGAGATGGAAGCAATCAAGTGAAGCAGTGAATGCCGCAGCCCATTTCAAAAGCATTCCTTTTCCAGGCCATCAGCTGCAGCAGCAGCACGGGAAGCCTTCCCTGGTTTTGCCGCTACTGAGCGGCAGTTTGATGGTGTTTATGTATTGTGGGACCCCACTGGCAAGAAGACCTGCAGCTCTGGAGCACCAGAAGTGACATTAAGAGAAATGGGTACATTTGACAATGGAGCTGTTCATGGCACTAAGGCTGCGAGCCCATCAAGCATCCCCTCTATCACGTTTATTGCTCATTACTCAGCTTTAAAGAGGCTTTTTATCCTGAAGAATTTAAATGAAATATTTCCTTGCCTGATATTTTTCTTATTCAGCAAATGCACATCAGGTTTGACAGGCATTAGTGAGTCTACGAGTTCATAGGTTACATTTATCTTAAAACAATGCTACAAGGCTTGTACAACGCTTCAGCGCAGGCTGTCAAACACATTTGTCCTCCCCATTACACTGACTAAAACTGTTGTGTCACTGGGCTTTTTGTGTCCCTTTTTCATGTCTGTTAGGGCCCCTATCTTACACTTTGGCTGAAAGTTATTTGATGCTGAAACCATACAGAGATTTATGTCTTCTTTATTTTTTTGTGGCCTCCAGGTGATCCTGTAACACCATAAACGTAATATTTACCTCAAAATTTACCCCCTTTCACTCTCATCCTCTGACTCAGCAGCTCTAGGGCTAAGCCTGGGTTGTTACAGTGATTTCCATGTCAAATGGATGGGAAGCACAGGAACAGGATTTTGCCTGATCCTGCAAGAAGAAAAATATCAATAACATTAGTCAATAGGTAGAAGTGTAAAAAGCCTCCCATCATGTTCAGTTGATGATGATGACAAAATTTTAATAGTAGCTCACAAAAATATTAAAAACTGGCTCCTAAAGGCAGACATTGGTATATCCAAATAACATATTTAAAGGTTTCAGAGACAGCAAGTGAAGGAACTCTCTGTGCCATTAATGTTGATTTTCAATACATCACAGAACACTAGAGACATTGCATAGAGCCGAATGTTGTCCCAGTATTGTAAAAGGGCAAAGACGATGACCTGGGTAATTATAGGCCTGTCACACTGACATCGATCCTAAGCAGAACAGCTGGCCAATACAGGACTTGATTAATAAAATAAAGGAGGATTATAAAATTAATGCCTATCAACATGAGTTTGCATCAAGCTAAACTGGTATCTTTTATGATGAAACTACAAGTTTACTTAAAAAGGGAATAATGGAGAATTCATATATTTGGTCCTCTTTAGGGCATTGATATTGCAATCCCTGGTTTATTTATTAACTAAGAAATTATTCTGACACAGCATAGCACATATCAGCAAAACTGTGTGACTGACAAGTCTCTAAACAACTGAAAATGGACATGCAACATTGAGAACGCGTTTTGGGTTTTTTGGGGGGGATCCCCACAAGATATTTGTATCAAAAACCTGTAAAAACACCACTTTATAAATATATACTTGTACTCATACATGTATGAATCCATCAGGATTACTAACTAATGAAGAGAATGACAAAGCGGTACAAGCCACCTCATAACCTAACCATAAATGAACACTTTGATCCTAAATATGGCCACATTCATAGTAGTTCCTCTGCGAATAATCACCACTTCTAGGTTACAACCTCAAACAGTCTCTGGAAGAAAAAAGAAAGGGCAGGGTGCAAGCAGGGAGAGACACAGAGCATGACAGAGAAGTGTCAGTGAATTGCCAACTGAGCTCATGTTGACAACATGATCCTCTACTCAAAAGACCAAATACAATCACTGCACACAGAAAGAGTATATTCCTAAAGAATATCATACAGACCAGAATTTCCTAGCTAAGATTTACATTTCTTTGCTTTTACATTTTATTCAGACCCTTAAGCTTATTTACATGGACTTTTTTTTTTATTGTATCTATAAAATATTTAAGTTTTAATATAAACAGCATCATTATCCTACATTGTGAGAAGCATAAAAGCATATTAAAGTAATAGATTTCTCGACATACAAGAGGATTAATATGTATGAATCGAGTTTTTCTGTATTCTCTGAACTCACATTTCATGGAGAGACCCAATTTATAGGTAGGGAAAATCCCTCATCCAGTTTCAACTTCATAGGAGCTTAACATAGAAACATGAGGTATGTGTGGTCCTAGAAGCATCATTGTAAATTAAATTTCAAGATGAACAACATTAGATAATTAGAGAGTATGGCTTGCAGGAGTATTTTTTATTTTTTTCTTTTAATTTAATGTTATAATTTAACTTCTAGACCTGAGAGTTTGGGTTGTTCTGTGCTGTTTCAGAAAGCTGCTTTTTAGACAGATGTTTAGGAACAGAGCATGCAATTTAAGTTAAAGAATGAACATTTCTTACCAGCATACTAGTATTTTCTGGATTTCTGTGACAAACTTTCCACCAAAAAAATGCACTGCTAAAGATAAAAGCATTTAAAAATGATTTTCATTAGCATCTTTTACAAAAAACAAACCACAAACACAAAAACAAAAACCAAACAAAAAAAAACCAAAACACCAAGCCAACCAACAAAAAAACAAAACAAAACAAAAAACAAATCCCAAACAAACAAAAATCCTCTATATTTATAGAAAAAAACCCACAGCAATACAAATTACCAGTATTACACAGCCCTTCTGTGGTATCTCAGTGATCCTAATGCCACTTAGCTATCATGCACAGTAGCACACAAAACCTTCTTAAAAAGTGATCATCCAGACTGTGCCTCACTCTCTGAAATAGACTTTTTGAACTGTTATTTCTGACTTTTTCTCCAGGTCTTATGTAGAAAGGCAACCAGATTCCAATAGTCATGTCGCTTTACTGCTCTCTATCAGCAAGTCAGCAGGTGTGGGACTTTGACTACAATTCCTTAACTAAGGAAGAATTTAGTTCAAATAAAATGACACCAAGGTATTGTTGAGGCCAGTTAAACTGTTCAAAGATAATTTTTGCTATTTGCCATTTTGAAAACATTTGCAGATACTTACATGGGAATAATTAAAAGTCAAATCCAGTACAACAGCAGAAAATGGTGTCTAAAGAAGAGTGGTGGCTATAATTCTTTGTGAGGGTCCCTCTCCCAGACAGGCTGCAATGTCATTTCCAACTAACATATGGTAGCAGTCAAGCATGTAATCTATCTGGGAGTCTTAGTGGCAATGCAAACAGGCCACATCCTCCCGCTATTCATTAAGGACATATCAATGTGTACTTTGTTAATAAAAATCAGCATTCCTTCAATTTCACCCAACCTGTCCAGATAATTTTTTCATTTGGAATGAAGCATGATTGATCCGGATTGGACTCATTCAGGTTGATCTTTTGTTCTTAATCTGTCAGTCTGAATATATCATAAAATACTACTTGCTTACTCTGACCTCAGCTATTTCTTTTGAACCAAGACTGAGGGAAGGTGTTGAAAACAGTGTCAGAGAAAGTATTTACTAGAATGATACTACCATCAAGAAGAACATGAGTCAAAGTAGTCAGGTTCTGAATACAGTGGCCGGCAGCTTCTTGTTGTGATGTCTGCTTCAGCACTTGAACTTTAATGAGCTTCAGTTGAAGGCTAAAGCATCTATGAATCAAAGCTGTTCTTGAAAATTTTATTTGGAGTTTGACCTTGAAAATATTATTTTCTTTGGTTCTTATGTATGTACTTCTTTCATAACACCTGCACATTATAATCAAGCCCTGGTTAAAGAAGAAAAAAAAAAAATACCAACACCAGTCATCTATTAAAAAAACCAAACCCCAAACAAACAAACAAAACAAAACATGTCAAGTGTGAAAACATTTTAAAATAACATCTCTTACCACTCATGTGTTTACTCCCAAACCTATGCACTTAAGAACAGAAGTTATTTGGAGAAGAAAATAAAATAATAATAATAAAAAAAGTAGATCAACCTTGCAACCTTTTTCTAGACCTTCATAACATACAAACCGTTAAAATCTGTCCTTTGCTGTAAGACAAAATATAAACCAAAACAAAGTCCTTGGGCCAGTCCTTGGCTGTGTGGCAGATCATTCCTTAGCACAAGAGGGAACTTCCTGAGTCTTCCAAACACAAAGCAGCCTCCATCAGCTGCAACCAGACATGCAGCGATCCAACTAACCCTCAATGTAGGTATTCCCTTAAGTTCTTGTCAGTGTGCACAAGTAATGTTACCACCTATAATTGACTACGGGGCTTCAATTATGCTGGTAAATTTAGCAATAATTACACATCTTTGACACCATTCAGGAATTACCTTTCAGAGCATGAAATCTGTTTATACTCATTTCCAACAAATTCAGAGTTCAGTGTGTTTGCTCAGCTACGTGGGTTCATTCAACCATAATGATCTCATTTGTTACATGAAACATTTAAGGAAAAAGTATCTTGATCCACTACTTCATTTCTGAAAGAAAACACTATACTTAAAGGACAGGGGTTTTTTTTGTCACAGAAAGTAAAAAAAAAAATCTCCCTCCTTCTGACACAGCAGAACTTTATTGCACAAAAAAATTACTTCCACTGGTATAGGAAATGGGTTTTGTAGTAGATAGAGTGGCTGCTCAGAGAAACCCTGGATTGTCTTAAATTTGTTCCCTTCTTCATTATGCTTACTACTTGTCTACCTTAACCTTCCTGCTTATTCCCTTAAATTAATGTTTGTGAACCTAAAAGCTCATACAATTCCCTATTTGGAAAGACAGTGAGGAAAAGAAGCCATTCTTGACTTACATTAGAAGGTATCATCATGCTTTGAGAAAGTACTCACCTGACACAGCGGCAATAAGAGGGCAAAATAAGCACACTCTGCCATGTGATCCCCCAGTTCTTCTGCCTTCATCAAATCTATAATAATTCAGAGTAGACTGCTCCTACTCTTAATTTCACCTCTTTATTAGGTCTCATGTTAGCAAGGTTCCTCAGAGGAACATTGTCCTGACATACCCCTGCTGCATTAGAACGCAAGTATTTCCCTCGTGCACGCCCCCTACACCACATGAAAGGAAGAACACCACCACAGCACCTGGTACATGCAGATGCACCAACCATTTATCCAAAGGGAAGGCTGAAATAACATAGTTCCTAGGCTGACATTAGAGGAAAAGGGAGTGCATACATATACAATGCATATTGTATGAACATCACTGCATTAGACTAAGCTCTATCTGGGTTACGCTTGTCCACTGTTGTTGTTCTCCATCCACCTTTTTTTTTTATTAGTATTAAAATAACAGATTAAGTTATTAAGACTAAAGCAAATTCCTCATACAGACTCCATAAAATGAAACATGGATAATACCTTTTGCTACAAAACTTTGCAGAATAAACAACCTTTAAACAACCTGTCTGGCACACAAAATGTGAGTGCTTGCTGCTGATCTCACAGAAATATAGCAAAGCAAAAATCACATGTATTACTGGAAATTGTTTCTCATAGAAGCACCACATTTGAAAATTAACTCATTTTTCTTAAAAACTTTCTCCACATCAAACACTTGTCAAGAGTGCTGCAGCTGCTCTCTTAGGAAAAATAACCACCTCTGCAAGACCTGATTTCTCTATGAAGGTCAATTAGTTTAATACAAGAAATAGTCTACTGGAATTAAGGTTGTCTTCTTTACACAAGTTAGAGACTTGAGTTTAGTAAATAGTGCCTGACAAAGCATGGCTTTTAGATATAATACATTGCACAACAGAGCATCACTATGTAGAAGGAGAGGGAATAGCATCCCACAGGTTCTGAGTTAGCAATTTGTTAAGCTTCTTATTAAACACTTTGGAAAACTGGAATGGTCTGATTTGGGGGGTGGAATTGCTTCCTGCTTACTTTTGTTACATGCTGTTTTGTTCAGTAAAAACCTAATCTGAACCAGAACATAGCTGAGGTTGGGATTTGTGAATGATCTGCAGAGACTGACATCTTGCTGAGATACAGATGCTTCACTGAGAGGATTTTTCATCATGGCATATCAAACCACATTATTTTAATTTCCCTTAGACAATAGCAGTATGCAAGAGAATAAAGAGAATTTATGTTTGTTGCATGTTGATTTGCATAGTCAAGACTATCACATACATTTTAGACTGTCAGACACTGATCTCTAAAGCTCATAACCTTAAAACCACAGCTTATTTGGGCATCACAAACTTAATTACCCCAAATCATGTCACTTATGGAAACACTTATTTAGAAGATTATTTTCAAACTGGCAATTTAAGTCTCAGTCAGGATTTGATTTGTGTTCCTTCTTTAAATATAGGATCTTACGTTTCTTCAACATCTTACCCAGATACATTTTCTCCCCAGCCCCTGGTTGATTTTCAAGAGCTGTAAACTGAAAGCCACCACGAAAACAATTCTGTTGATATAGGACTAAAATTAACTCACTTTTCATCAGTAGGGTAACAGGAGAGGTAACTGGATGCACACATGGTCTGACAAGTAGAAAGGTCACTTTATTGGATGTCTTCTCAGGAAAAGAGATGACTTTTAAGAGGGTATTATATGGGCTTGATGAAAACATTTCATATACAAACCCCTATTTTCTGATTGTTTCGGTAGCTCGTGAAGTGTTTATTTGGACAGTTTCCCAGAGATTTCCTGCTTTATTAAGCAGACTGCATCCTGGAGGATAGCATTTACATAAGTTATCTACATGATTAAATGAGGTAAGTCAAACACACAGAGGAAGCCTCTGATACCATAGGCATTATACTAAAGAAGAGACAAGTTTTAGAGGAAATGATTTTAAACAAAAATTTTCTTTCTTTAGCGATAAAGACTAATTTTAAGCCATCAGGAATAGTTGTTCATAGATACGTACCAGAAAAGTTAAATCTTAGTAAGAAATACAGAAAAATTAGGTGTATTTACCATATACTAAAATTTACTGTGTTTTAGAAACTTGGACTAAATGAAATCCCTAGTGTAAAAGCACCACCTGGCTACAATGTCTGTTTGCAAAACTCCTAACCAGAGTTTGCGTTACAGACAGACAAATTCAGACTATTTTTTATATATATATATATCTTTTACTGATTTTAAATTGTGTTCTCATTATTTATTTTTGTTAGAAATACCACCAAAGATCAGTGCTTTGAGGTGAATAGATATTCTCTTTGTAAAGCTTACTTCTTTTGAACTGTTTCAGCCAAATACTGCTTAAACTCTCATAAGGGAGTGAAGAGCGATTTAAGCTCTTAAGGGAAGAGCAATTTAATTTTTTTTTTTTTCAAAAAAGGTTAAAACTCAATAGAAACCCACCCAAACCTATCATTATATTTAGTACAGAGCTGCTTAAAACATAACTGTATGCTAACAAATTCTCTGCTTTGTATCTTGAATCACTTAATCTAAAAATACCGTTATTGTTCAGAGAAACTGTCACAACCAAAAACTCACAAAAACTATGACAATAGAACACATTGCTTAAAACCTAATTAACAGCCACACTTCATATTGATAACATACCAGATAGTCACAAATGACAACAAAAGTAATTTTGGTATAATTCCTATTGTTTTTTGTAATCCCTTGCATTACTCTTCATAACGCATACAGTAGATTAACTCTAGCACAGTCACAGCTATAGTTAAAAGGATGCTGGTTCTCAAAGGTAGATCTGTAGAAGGATGGCTTTAATTGATACCACACAAATCACCCATTTAGTTTTGCGTATTTCAACAACCAGCAAACAGAAGAAAGTAATCTCTGGACAATTCTACAACACTTCAATACTATCAAAAGATAGCAAATAAAGTGAGACTGCAGTGGCAACACGGGTTTGTGAAATAGGAGTACTGTGACATTTGCATGCATGTCAAAATTTTTAATTAAACTTTGTAATATACATAGGATGGTTCAAGTTGTCTGAAGACAATGTCTTGATTCTGTTCAGGTGCTCTAGGCTACCTGAACTTTCTGTACAGCACTGGCAGGTACAGTGTAGCATCTACACGCAGGAGACCCACAACTTTCTGGAGTGGCATTGTATCCCATCACCCACAATGGTATCAGTTCAATGTTAACTAGACTCAACCGAATTCCAGCAATCTGTTCTCAATTTATCAGTTAGGTGTTTCTTATTTTAATTTTTCTGCCAACTATTAGATCAAGCAAACCCCTTCAGGACAAGAGAAATATTCTGCTATATGCCTTAGGCATTCCAGCAAGCAGGGGTCCTCAGCAGACACAGGATATGCTTCATGAATGTACCTTTTATGTTCTCCAATAATAACAACCAATATGAAAGACTATTTCGTTCATGTGCTAAGTATCATGAAACAGCCTTTAACATATCATTGCTACAAAGAAGTTACAAAGGTTTTTGCCAGTCTTAGCTGACATTGAGATCATTGCATCAGTTTCTTCATCTGTGGATGCAGCCACATTTGTAAGAAACCAGAAACTACAGATAAAAGGCACAGGATGCAAAGGGTTTTTTGAAAATAAAAGGTGATTAAGAGCTCACTTGTCATTCAAAGAATGGGTGAGTATCTGCAACTAGTATCTCTGGATCTCTGGAAAGCAACAACTTTGCTTTCAAGCAACTTGTCAAAGTAGTACTCTTGTTAGGAAGCTTCCTTACACAAGCCACAGGTTTTCCTCTCCCTCCCTGTATATCTTCATTTTGTCTGTTGGCAACTGTTGGTGTAATTGCAGTTATAAAGAGTTTCTCTAAGTATCCCTAGCTTTTACACTACAAATAGAGGTGCAAGATAGAAGGGTACACAATCCTTGGTAAAGGGTTCAAAGCTCACCCTTTGAACTCACCACCCCATTTTTATCTTTCTTACAGTTATCTATTTGATATGCAGTTATTTTGCTAACTGGTTGAAGCAGGAGCCCAACTCATTGCATTATACAGATATCCACATATGGTAGTGACCACAGGCTAATTACCTCTTCAAATAGACCAGGCACGTTTATTTGTTTGTGTGATTCCATAAACATGAGAAGACTGGAGTATAAGTTTGTGTTGCCAGCAGCAATTTTGCCTGCTTTCACAGGAGCAAAACAGAACCATACTTAAAGTGTAAGACACCAGTGAACTCCTGCCTTTGGAGTATACTAAAAGGGGGCCCCAGCTCAGCAGTTTGGATGCTGAGTGGCAAACACCATCTGTATCCTTTTCCCTTCCATAAAAGGAACCTTTATAGCAGTGTAAAGGAAAACAAAGAAAGATCACTACCAGTAGTTATAAATACTCAAATGAATAGTTAATCATCCAATAAGAATGTGAATTCTCTCAAGACATTGTACAAGCACATGAGTCAGAAATACAAAGATATTGAACAGGACTGCTCAAATAAGCAAGTGAAAAACTAAAAAAGCCAACCAAAAATCTCTCCCTACCCCAACTTTACAGTTATTATTACAATATATCTTAAATAAAAAGTCTAAACCTTGGATTTTTATTCTGCACATTTTAGTTAGGCTAAACTTGAATTTCTCATATTTTGCTCTTTTTAGTGAGAAAAGCTGAAGCCCAGCAAACATGCCTATGTGGGATTTGCATATAGAGTTCTAAAGACAGTAAATTGCAACAAATACTGCTGAGGGCACTTATGAAAGCCTATTTTTTGGTGCTGTTTTCAATTAGTCAGACCTAGAAATCAACGAGAAGAAAAATAAAAACAGTTTTGAAAAGTACAGTAGCAGAAATTAGCATCGTATCCAGGAAAGGAACAAACCCTTTAAAACAGAAGTTAGTGGATTAACCATCCTAACAGTTTAAGTGGCTTGTTTATTCAAGCTGCCACAAGAAGTCAGCCAGTAAAGCAAGGACCCTTCACCGTGAGTTTGTGCTCCACACACAGTTCGAACAGCCTTAAGGGTGGGTTTTTTTGCTGTTTAGGAGTGAGTTTGTTTTTAAGGAGAAAAAAAAAAAAAAATAGGGAGAATCTAACTGACCCTGTTGTAAGCAGTAGGCTGGTGTACTGCCGGCCCCACCAGGAATACGTGAAACACCAGCACCACCAAGAGGCAGTCAGGGGTTAGTCATCTAAAAAAAACCCCAAACCCAAAAACCAAAACCAAACACAACCACCACATTTGGAACACCCACTTTCCCAGTCATATGCATGTAGTACACATATGCAGAATGTAGATATACATATATGTATAAAGAGACACATCTAGGTATTTAATTTTTTTTTCTTTCCTATCACATGGAATACTCCCAATAACAAGATGTACAACACCTGATTCTAAGAAATTCTGTTCTTTCTTACCTGTTGACTTGAACTTCCAGATGTGAAAACATCTTCATATCTTGACTGTAGATGAGAAGAAGCCAGTGCTTGGTTCAAGACAGCCAGTTAAAGCTTTTAATTGGAATTACACCTGTCTGGCTTATTACTGTTACTAGTGTAAAGGCCTGGGCGCTCTAAATTAAAAACAGTAAGAACAAAACAGTGAACAACCAGGGAAGACTGTAATTTGGTATAATTCCATTCAGGTTGGTGGTGTTTTTTGTTTTTTTTTTTTTTTTTTTGTGTGTGTCTTTTTGTTGTTGTTGTTGTTTGTTTGCTTGTTTTGGGTTGTTTTTTTTTTTTGTTGTTTTAAATAACCTTACTTGCTTTCTGAAGAAATGTGATGTTTTCCAGAAAGTTCATTTTTTCAGTGTTTTAAGCTGGCAGTCTAACTGCAAGTAATGAAAAAGCCGCAAACCAGATCCCTCAAAACAACTGCAAGTAGCTTATGTGCCATCCCATCTAAATACTTTTCCTACTGATTCCTCATTAAGGTAGCAGGGAGGTCCTGTTTGGTGATAGAGTTCTTGACATATCAGTCAACCTTTAAAGTTTCCCAACGAGAAACTCTTTCCCTCCATCTCCATTATGCCAATGTTTGAAGGCACATCAGCAAAACCCTCCTGAAAAACAAGTATACAGTAGGCTGTTTTAGTAGTTTCAGCTCCCACACCAAGGAATTACAAATTTTATATTTGTATTGGCATGCCTAAGGCTATACACCTAAAGTGACTTTCATTTTTAGGACTGAAAAAAGCCATGCTAAATAATTACAATTTAATTATTCACTGAAGTTGGTTGCCCAAGAACTAATCTTGAGAGGTATTAGCACTTTGAACATGTAGAAGATTTGGAATAAATGTTACTCTTTAAGAAAAAGATGAATGCTGGTAAGATTTTTTTTTTTTTTTATTCTATGTACCCATCATCTTCCTTCTAATTTAAAAGTGATCACTGATTAAAATTATGTCAAATTTAAACTACATAAACTTCTTACAATCAGCTTCAACTTGCCTCATCTGTTTTCTCTTGTATCTAAAATTGCAATAAACAGTCAATAGATTTCAGCACTCTTGTCTGAGAAGACCAATATAACAAAAGGCAGAACTTTTCTTGCCAAGTTCTAATAAGCATCCCATGTGCCCTCCCCTTCTGCATACCCCAGTTTTTGAGGATTCCATGATGACTAGTTTACTGTGACTGTGTGGCATTACCTGATCCTAAATTTAATAAATAAGATTTGTTAAACAAATTTAAGTATTTTATTATAATAGGTAGAAGTCTCAGTCTGCCCTCTCTAGGTAACACTGAAATAAAAAGTTTCTTTGATCAACCTGAACATAATATGGCTTTCACTGGTTTCTGCAAGGAGACAGTGTTTTGTAACTACAAGTCTTCATGAGGAAGGCAAAAGGTTACTTTCATTCTGGGTCATCAGGCATTCCCCAAAACCTCTGATATTTTAGGTGACAATTTGCAAGCATAGTCACTGAACTTTCATTAGAGAAGTAACTAGAGCAAAAAGGAAGGTAAAAAAATCCAACCTGATAGTAACTTCATCTGAACAAATTCAACCTGCCTAAAAGCAGCACAATAAGCATTAAGTATTTCAACTTATGCTGCTGCATGAAAAAGATTTTCCTCAAGCTGCTGTGATACTGAAGTGTTACTTTTCTACAAACTCAAGAATATTGTAGAATTCTTTGTACAAGACCAATTTTAGAAATTTAAGCCACGTTAACTTTGAGAAGTCTAGTATTACAGAATCAAAATGCAGTTATCAGCCCAGGGTTCTAGGATAACCAGAAGCTTCAAATGTATACTACAGGAAGTTTTGTTTACTTCAGTATCTGCAATATAAACAGCTGTCTAAATATGGATTAATCTTTAAAAAGCCCATCAGTAAAAACTACAATACACAGCTAGTTAAGTAATTTGAACATACATTCTGCAAAGAAAAGAATTAATCCCCTTCTTCCAGATTTGCTTAACTATACTTGCATTTTCAATAAATCAAAAAGCTATGCAAAGAATGATTCTGCAAAGTAATCCTCAAGGCAAGACAAAAGAACAGCAAAAGCAAGCATTTAATCTTTGACTTGTTTTATTTTATCAAGACAACAGCTAATACAGAGTTAACAAGGCTGAACATGCTGCTCATTACACAAGAAGTATATTTAATTTTAATCCTTTTCTAACTACTGCTACTTGGAGACAGTATGGGATTTTTGTATTTGCAGAGTAGAGCATTTATTAACTCAAGCCTTGTCTCAAGTGTGGCACAATCAGAATGTTCTGAACAGCTGGTTAGGAAGATAGCCAAGATGCAAGAAAGATGTCTGAGCCTCCTTTTCAAGGGCAGCCAACTCTTGTACTGTAGGTGCCAGAATATCCACGTGGCCTTTATACAGTCCACCTGCCAAGAGAGATCCAATCTAAGTGATGGGTTCAAAGCCATTTTTCAACAGAACCAATAACTCTCAACACACTCATTCAAAAAACTACAAAGTTACTTGAAACTTGTTAAAGACAAGCACAAATGAAAACAAGCACAACTACAGGCACACACATGCTTTGGTCATCTGCAACAGTATAACAAATGAGGCAAGAACAACAACAAACAGAAGACAGACATAGCAAGTTTGTTGTTTGTTTTTTTTTTTTTTTTAAATCCGTCATTCTGTGCTCTGCACAGCAAAGTATTGCACAGCAAGGTAATTCAAGAGTGGTTAATTACTTACCACCCAGAGCTCTTTTCTGCCCATATGTAACTTTCCCATCAAAATCATCTACTGGAACTTTTATGTCTGGTTCAACTTGAGTAATAGTGCAGTTTAAGTGTTCTTCAATCTCCCCCAGCAACTAAAGAAAAAATTGTAAAAAAAAAAATAAATCTTAAAGTACACATATTGGTCAAAACTTTAGTCAGGCTAGTGTTCCAAATAGTCACATTCAAATAGTTTTAACAGGACCTGTACACAGAAAATAGTTTGGTTGCAGACACCACAGACTAACATGTTTTGCATAGACTGTACAAATTCATTTCCAAATCTCAGTACGTTCTTACCTTACCTAACAACTTGTATTTTACATACTAACTTATGTTAGTGGTGATGCTTTTATTATAAAGACCTCATAGTCCAAACTTATTTTACCACAGATCATACATCACTCACCCTTCTTTAATGGGGAAAGGAGCAAAGTGCTGTAAACTTAAGCATTTTTACTTGGTGTACAAATCCCAGTGAAAATGCACTTAAGTGGCATGCCATTTGCACATTAGAGGAACGATAGTTTTAAGTTACTTACGCTTTGCAACAAATCACCTAAACAAAAATATGTAGCTAACATCCTGTGACTCTTAAGAGCCATTTGATAGGAAGACTATAGAGAAGCTGAAAGAAGACTCCCGACAGAACTGGCTGAGAATATTAAAATAAGCTTTTATAATTAAAGAAATAACATACAAAGTACAACTTTAAGTTCCTGAATTTCTTCTTCAAATAGAATAAGATGTTATAAATACCTCAAAACTAGCTTTGTACTCCAAAGAGTCAAAGAATCATTCTGGTTTGAAGAGACTTGCAAGATCAAGTTCGACCATTAACCCAGCCCCGGGTCACCACTAAATCATGACCCTAAGCACCTGCAGGTCTTAAATAACTCCAGGGATGGCGATTCCAACCATTTCCCTGTTCTGTGAAGAAATTTTTCCTAATATCTAATCTAAGCCTCCCCTGGTGCAACTTGAGGGCATTTCCTTATCTTATTGCTCGCTACATGGGAGAAGAGACTGACCCCGCCTTGCTTCAACCTCCTTTCATGTAGTTCTAGAGAGCAACAGTAAGGTCTCCCCTGAGCCTCCTCTTCTCCAAGCTAAACAACCCTACTACACAGCTAAAATTAGAACTATATCCCACAGACTTTTAAAGGACTGGAACATTCTGGTGAAGCAAAATGTTTACCTGCATCTCATTGTACCATATGGTACAACCTCCTTCTTCCTTCAGTCTAGTATTGTAACACCCTTTTCCACGACTACTGCATACATGATACCAAACCTAGAAATAAAGAAACGGTTCACTACATTGATTCTGGTTGGTCATAGCATAAAAAACAATGCAGATATTCCCTTTCATTTAAGCAAGGACAAACAAGCAGTTTTCGAATGCAGCATATTAAAGTCAGATATCAGCTGTGGATAGAACTTGAGTAAATAACGTCTGTTCATTTTCACTCTGGAGTATAATCATTACCTTTTCTTTCTCTTTTGCCACAAGGGAGATTGCCAAACCCATCCTGAAATAAAAGGGAGAGAGAAAAATGTATTTCAGTACCTATAGCCAGCTTATGAAACAACACAAAAAATAATCAAGAAAATATGGTGACTACCCTGAACACACATACCTCTCAGCTCTGCCTACTCTCCCAATTCGATGAACGTAGTTCTGTTTTTCATCAGGGAGTGTGACATTGATAACTGCAGAAGATAGGCACAATCCACAAAAAAATACAAGATTTTAAAAAAAATATATGATCTAATGTTACAGACTGGACATCTAAATAAATGTGATTTTGACTGTTGCAATCCCTCTCCTTAGCCCATATACATTCTATTATACAACCAGTTACAGGTTACCTGCAATACCAACACTTAAGGCTTCCACTATAAAACTACTTTCTCCATGATTGTTTTTTCTACTCTAGTCAAAAAGTAAACAAAGAATGCCCATCAAGCAGAACATAATCAGTTATTTGAGAAGGTACAGTGAACAATCAAAGTAAAAGTAGATGTTAAAGGCTTAAAATTAGGCAACAACTCCTTCAAAGTGAAGCATTAAGAGATCTATTTTAACTTGTTGTCAGGATTGCAATATATTTAAGCAGTATGCAGCTCAATACCTCAGTTTAAAAGTTATGCCTTACCGTATGGAACACCATGGATATCAATTCCTCTAGCAGCAACATCTGTGCAGATCAAGAAACGGACATCTCCTCTCTACAAAAACATAGTTGTAAAGAAGTGTTGTGCTAAATAAACCAAACCTCAGGCAATCAAACAGTAGTTCTTCATACTTACTTCACCTTTAAGTGTCTCTCTACATTACCGAACACTTCAAATAAAGCTCTTCATGGTACAACAGTGCTTTTCGAACATGAAAAGCTCAGTCAAATTAAATCCATATTTCTTTCCCCAGCAGCGTAAGGCAAGTATAAATCTATGAATGACTTAATTAAAACCAAATTGTCTAATATTTAAACAACTTTTTTTTCTCAACATTCAAGCAGCAAGGGCTCTAAAAAGCAATGTAATCTGTTACAGAGCTGAAGTTAAATTTAAGCTTTATTTAAAAGTAATCCCATCTATCCTCTCAATGAAAACTCAAAGGTCATATTGACTGCCAGTATAGATTTCAACCCACAGAAATTGTGCTTCACAGAATTTTAGGAAGTGGGTCATATAGCATTTGAATTTAATTTGATTTAAATGGAGAACTAGCAACTCAAATTGACATAAGATTTCAGATATAGGGAAGTAAGGTAAAGGCCTTCACAAATCTGCTGCATCACCTTAAATCTTTCCAGGTTTTGCTTTCTTTCTTGAGGTTTTCTGTCACCATGCAGACAGACACATGAGAACTGATGTCCCTTCCTATCAGGACCTGAAAGAGTTGTTGTGCATTAATAATATCATATATAAGTTATGACACTACCATACAAAAAAATGAAAAAAGTACATTTTGTGGGCAAAGGTCTCAATGCAGGGGAATTTCACAATTTACTAACAATTAACATAATGTTCCAATTACTGGTACAGGGACTAGGGAAAAACAAGACTAAAAATTAAACAAACACCTCTCCTCTCCAAAGGAGATCTGTGCAGGCATGTCTCCTCACTCCTTCCAAGTCTAAACTTCCTTTGTGTGTTTTCAGCTTTCTCCTCACACACTCCCCTTTCAGTGGTCCCCTGTGTTTTCTCTCATATTTCTCCTTACGCGAGTACTTTTGTACAAGCACATTTCTTTCTGTGACACCTGCCCATAGCAACTATAACTTTTTCGTATATCCATTTCAGCAAAGGCACCATATGCTCTTCTCATAGATTCAAGTTTTGGTGCATGATGGGTTGTTTCCAGCCATCCTGAAAATGTCTGGAGTAAGTACAGGGCAGGTCATTGCCTTTTCCCACAGAGGACACCCCTGCAGCATCCCGCTACCAAGCCCTGACTTTTATGCCCAGTCAGTATGTCAAAAGACTTCACCATGATTTTATTTGTGTGGTGTCCAAATATTGGTCACTTCTACCATACAATTTTGGCTTTGAAATAAACAGGAAACTGAGAAAAATAAGGTTTTAATGAAAAATATTACCTCCGCCCTGTTGGATGAAGTACTGCTCCAAATTATCACAATCTAGTTTAGTCCTGCAGAAAATTATGGCTTGGTCCATCTTGTGTTCTTTGATTGCCCGAACAGTGTATTCTCCTTTTAGAATTTTAATAGCTTCAGACCACATTTCTAAGTAAAAGTAAAGAAGTTGTTTCACTCAAACTGTTTAAAAATATGAAGAGCCTTTGAACAGGATACATTTGAAGTTTATTCTAGCCTTTCAGCAGACAGTTAAACTTCTATTAAGAGAGTAAGTGAGCTAGACCTTCAGTTTTTTTTCTTCTCTCCACCTCCAAGGTAACAAAGAATAAAACTACTAAAGAGTTTCAGGTTCCTTATATACACCAACGATCACTTGTTGATTACATACCTGCAAAAAATATATTCAAGTCTTTTTCACTTCCTCCCAACTACAGAAACAAATTTCTCCTCACAACTACAAAAACATACAACTAAATATTTGGAGGAATGTAACTGAAGGTCATTATCTACTGCAATTTAGCTTTCCTTCGTAACATTTACAAAGGATTATTTCACAAGCTATTGCGTAACTGTGTTGCTGATTACCTGGAGTGTTAGCACCAGGTCGTGTATTGTCCTTTGCATGTACTTCATCAGTCTAGGAAATAAACAAACAAACTCCAAGTCGTTAGTCCATATTTCACAGAGGAAGTAACTAACTCTGTTAACTTATAATTAGCAAGAAGCTAACTAAAAGTTTAAAAACTGATGTTATAATTTTGTTCTTCTAACTTTAACTAGAGAAAAGTCTTGAGTGTAAGTGCACAAAACTTGTCCTTTTTATGAACAGTATAATTATTTATGTAGACATCAGATAGAAACAATCTATAAACAAAGTGAAGACTTTAAAAAAAAAATTCAAAACAAACAAAAACCCCAAACCACGAAACCTTAAAGCAACATGCTATAAACATGAAATCAGACACAGTTGTTCTTTATCTTTTTCCCTATGCTAGGATGAATCAGATATAAACCTAAAACCCAAAAGAATTAAATTCATCCTAAGACTTAAGAAAAGTCTCTAACAGATCTAACAAAGGAAGGTTCCAGAGGAACTGTCTAAGTATTGCTTAGAATGAAATACAGCTAGAATAAATACAGGTTATTCAGAATTCAAAAACTAGGACTGCAGCAACAACCACCACCTTCTCTTCTGAACTAATCTCAAACAATCTGAGATGAAATCCATTCTTCTAAAAATTGCTTGACTTGCACTGTTTGGAGACAAAACTACTTTACAGAATGATCTATACTAGAAGGCTTATTTCCTCCTGATCAGTCGGAAAGGACAGATACTAACTAGTTAAGCCACAGACCATTAGCTGTGAAATCAGTGCAAAAAAAACCAAAACAGTGTAATGCCATTGTTCTCTACTACATGTAAGAATGTTACTCTATCATCTTCCTCAACCATGTTTATTGAGATGTTCGGAAACAGCATTTATGACATCACCAATATCACAATGTTAGCTACCATGAAAGAAATCATTTCAGATACACTAAGCTATTCCAATAACTGTCAAAGATGCTACAGCATTAGCCCCCAATTCTGAAGGTTAATTAAGTTAATGAGCAAATAATCTTAATTTCCATTTATAGACCACTTACCCTGATATGATTCTTGCCAAGCCTTTCCCAGAGTTTGTCAGCTTTTGGATTTACAGGCACAACTACATGGTGTACGGTTTCAGGGACAGAATCTTCTCCTTTTAAATCAACCCAGGTGGGAAAATGCATGATCTTTTCAGACAGTTTTTTCACATCAAAAGAATGTAGTGTTGCAGAGCACACAATCACCTGAGAAGAAAAAAAAAGCCATATGGATACCAAGGAAGATCAGACTTTCCCAGCAAAAAAGGTCAGAGTAGAACTGGAAGAGTATTAAGCAGCTGAATGGCACAACAGGAGTCCTTGACTGACTTTACTCAGAGAAAACACACAGCTGATGAGAGTCAAAGGACAGAAGAAGTTAACTACTCTCTTACAAAAATATAATCATTTAAGAAGAAGAAAGCAGAACTACTGCGAATTGATGAATCAAGATTATTAAAGCATTAGAAATAATGTTATGTACTTAATTTTTCAGGTATGTTTACATCTAAATAACTCAAATACTGCTAACTGGGCTTCCAGATCTAGGAATCTAAAAATGCATATTCACAAGCAACTAGTGAACCCCATGAACAAGAATTTGTTTTGGACAAGAAGTATAATAAACTCTACTTCAAACAAGCATGCTCCACATCATTTAAGTCAACAACTGAAAGCAGTGGGCACCACACACATACCACACCACCCCCCCCAAGCCACCACAAAAAACCCCCAACAAAACAAACAAACAAAACAAACCCAAATCACCACCAACAAAAGAATAATAAAAGCATGAACAAATTTTATACCTGAAGTCTCTTTCCATCTGAAGTTATCTGAGGAATTTGACTGTGGATCCTGTTTATGAAATCTGAATAGCCTTGGAGAAGAAGGCCATCCTACAAGGGAATAAAGTAAAAGAAATAAAGCTTCAATTCTTATTTCTCATTTCTCAGTCTATACATTTGAGTTCAAGAAACACCACACTTATAATCTCAGAAAGTTCTCTCTTTTACTTAGCTGGACAGGTTAATGCCTGGCTGGCATATTATTACTAAAGAGGATTAAAAAAAAATATTGGAGCATTTACAAGTACAGCTGCTGTACTTCACAATTAACTGAACATCTGTCTCATCAGCTTCTCCTAGCTAATACCCCAAGGCCTTCCATCTTTGCCATTATTCAGTTGAACCATAACAGATCAGAGGGAGAGACACATTTCACAGCATATTGCCTATAACATTCATTGGCCTCAAGACCTGCTGTGTATCTAGTCTTTGTCCTTTGAAGTTCCCTGTACAGGGACAAATTTCACAGAATTGTCCTGGAAGAGAGCTTTAAGATCAAGTCCAACTGTTATCTAATTCTACCAGGGCCACTACTACACCAGTCAGACAGCTTTAAAATACATCCAGGGATAGCGATTCAACCACTTCCCTGTGCAAGCTGTTCCAGTCTTTGATAACCCTTATGATATAAAAGTTTTTCCTAATGTCCAACATAAACCTCCCCTGGTGCAACTTGATGTCACTTCCTCTTGTCCTTCACTACCTTGTCGACACAGCCTGAAATATATTTGTGAGGAAAAAAAAAAATATAGCTTTACCAGAGAGGAAAAAAATACATAGGTTACTACATAGAAGAAGATGATTAACCTGGAGTAGCTGATAGGTAGCTAGTTGTTGTTCTGATGAAGTACCAAACACTATAGAACAATCATGTTACACTAACTTTTAGGAAATAATGCACTTAAGAACAGAAATTCAGTATCACTTAGTTCTCTACGTACAGCTTCATCCAGAACCAGGAATCTAACTTGGGATAAATTAAGCTTTCCCGTTGAGACCAGGTCATCCAGTCTTCCAGGAGTTCCAACGACAATATCCACCTAGGAAATATGTAAGAGTACGAACTGGTCCCATAACCAACTAGAGCCATTACCTGCTCCATCTAAATTTAAGATTGAGACAATTATGAGTGAGTATGATGCCCTATTTTCTATTAATTATAACTTCATAAAATCCTAGAGTAATTTGAGTTGAACGGATCTCTTGAGGTTATCAGGTCTCCATTCCCACTGTCACATTAAAATCAAGGACAATTTCCAAATTGCTTTACACAGTTGGCCAATGAAATTTTTAGTATCCTCAAGGACAGAGATCTCAAGAGTCTCTGGGCAACCTGCATTTCAGTTCTACAGCCACTTCATTAGCAGAATCTGCCTTCAGCATATTTGTTTTCAAATGGGGATAAAATAACTTCCCTCAAGTGTCTCAACTGAAGAAATAAGGTTTTGCAAGATTGAAGGGTTCATTATCAAGAAGTCAGCATTCATGTGACAGTCTAGTAATCTTCCAGTTCAGGCCTGCTTAGGAGAAAAATTTTAATTTTGCCAGCTAAAAAAAAAAAAATCACAGAAAAAAAGCCCCTTATCAATAGTGACATGGTCCTACTTCCAAAAGTAAATAATTTTTAATTAAAAAATATAATAAAAAACCCAAAAGACTATGCTATCCCTACAGCATGACTGAATTGCTTCTACATCCCATGCTGCTGAAGCTAGGCTGGCTGGTTCCTTCTATTTAGGACTGATTTATGGGGTAGACTGCAGACCAGTTTTATTCACATAAGCATAAAGCAGAAGTTAATAGGAAAAGTGTTTCTGTCTTGTTAGTAGAGGACAAAATTACACCTTTATCTTAAAATTTTCCCAAGTACTCAGGCTCCAACAGAATCTGACCCAGGGCTATTTGTACTGACAATTGCCATGGAAGTAAAGCAAAAAAAGTTAGACCAGCACAACACTAACTTGCTATGAGCTACACATTTTCTTTTTATCAGGTTTACAGGAGTCATGAGAAGCACCATTACTATTCTCTAGCAACGTTGTGAGTTAGTCAGAACCCAAGCTATTAAATTATATGAACAAAACTACAACTTACTCCTTGCTCCAGTACAGAGAGTTGATCTCTTGCAGCAACCCCACCAATAATCAACAGTTCCCTAAAATTACATCAACATATTTTAACATTTGCTTATTATATTCGGAAGATATATTAAATGTCTGGCTGAAGACTGATTCTTTTATTAGTAGCTCTGAACAGTAATTTTAAAAACAAAATAACAGTAAAAAATTACTGAAACTTGTCCCTTCAGGGATTGTATATTGTATTTCAATTCAGGAAGACAAAATTTTGTTACCCAACTGTATTTGAGTTTAATTACTGTATTGCCATTATTAAACACATTAACACCTTAATTTAGTCTTAAAGAATCTGTTCCTTAAAAAAAAAACCTACAAAAAACCCCACACCTCTACCTTAAGTTTAGTAAGTTTCCCGTGTTCTTCAAAGCTAGAAATGCAAGTAACAGTTAACTAAACAGAAACCAGTTTAGACCAAAGAATCTTGCAGATGATTAATTTTCCAGAATTGTATCCCCATGCTAATAACTGCAACATTTATCTTGTAAGCATACTACTGTAAAAAGAGCAGACTTTATATGTAACTATTTGTTGGAGGTGAAAAATAAACAAAATGGGGGGGGGGTGTGGGGATGTGTGTGCAGCAGCACAGGAAGACGCTCAGAAAAGAAGAGCAGTAAGCAGATGATGTGCTTTTCTGGATTAAAAGCATTAAGTATCATATAACTTTAATATGAAAAAAACAACAGAAGACTTGCCATACTAGAAAGATCTAGTCCATATATAAAACACATAAAACCCCTTAGCTGGTTTGACTGAAAAGTCAGTAATATCTGCTACTAACTGACCATCTAAGGCTATTTATTATCAGTAGCGTTGTAGATTAAGGTCCACTTAGCTACAAAATGGACTAATCCCCCACCTCCCTGTGAAACCATGTCCTTGGAAAATTCCATAAATAAAATTATAAAGGATGCACCGTTACCTTAACTTGGGATTATCGACATATTTTTTGAACTGCTTCACATTGTTCAAAGTTTGTTCTGCCAGCTCTCTTGATGGTTCTACAATCAATGCTTTTGGAGCATTTGGAAGGTTTTGTGTTTGAACCACTTGTGCATTTCCTAGGTGGAAAAAACGTATGCCATCAAAACTTGGATTTTCTACTACTTACCTAAAACCTCATGATTCTAAATGCTCTATTAAAGAGTGAGGTTATTGCTCACTCATTTATAAATAGCCTCCAGCTAATATTCAGGGATTATAAGCAAATCTTGCCATGACAGTGAGAATACTGGCCATGTAGCATAAATAATTTTATTGTAGAGTTTCAACTGTTGAGTAACTTATCTGGGCTTCTCTTTTTATCTGATGCGTTTCTGAAGTCAAAATGTTAGACTATTTGTGGATTAAGACAAAAAAAATTGGATACTTTAAAAAGAAACACTAATATTGCTAGCAGTAAGATCATTGTAAGATTTTTAATACAGCAGTAATGAAGCAATTAAGTGATTAAAAGATGCTCTATAACACAATCTGAATATAGAACTAACAGAACTTTAAAAGCTTGACCTACCTGAGTGCTGTGATTTTACAACATTACCATCAGGAGCCTTGCAAAGACCAATATAGCCATCTTTTGGTGGAAACTTGAAATCTTCTTCACCAAAATTGAATTTCAGCTCAGCATTCTATGTATCAACAAAGTTGTTTTATATAGACAGTTTCAAGAGATCATGCAAAATGAGAAACAATTCCATAATTAATTTTCCCATGAGAAACCAGCTAGACAAGGAGGACAAGGTGTTATTTTCCCTCATCTTTCCTGTATATCAAAATATTCCTCCATTTACAGATACATGGAAACTTTTGTGGGTTTTTTTTTCTTTTTAACTTCTATGTTACATTCATTTTAAATGACAAGCCACAATTAAAAAAAGCAACCAAGCAAACACCCCCCTCCCTCCCCAAAAAACCAATATCTCCTTTTTCCTTATTGTTTACCCTCTCTTGTTCTACCAAAATTAATTACAAAA